>CAUYUJ010008892.1:0-32500 GCA_963575745.1 Prorocentrum cordatum
TCGCGAATGCGACTACGACTGCGAGAACAGCAGAATTCGACAACTGGATTTTCATCTGAATCTTAAGGGGAATGCTTTCAGATATGCTTCTACACATCGCTGTTAGGTTGCTTTGCCGGGATAATTTTACTACGGTTTTGGCTCCATTTTGGCCTCCTGAGGGGGCCGCGCTCATCTTCCTTCATAGCAAAATCATTGATTTTACGGAGGTTTTGGGCTCATTTTGTCCTTCTCAGGGGGCAGCGCTCATTTGCGCTTCTGAGGAGGTCGCAAGAGGCCCCAAGATGGCCCCAAGAGGCCCCCAGGAGGCCTCCAAGAGGCCACCAAGAGGCCCCCAAGAGGCCCCAAGAGGCCCCCAAGAGGCCCCCAAGAGGCCCCCAAGAGGCCCCAAGAGGCCCCAAGAGGCCCCCAAGAGGCCCCCAAGAGGCCCCCAAGAGGCCCCCAAGAGGCCCCAAGAGGCTCCAAGAGGCCCCCACGAGGCCCCACGAGGAGCCCGAACGACTCACACCAGGACGAGGGGCCCGAACGACTCACACCACGAAGAGCCCGAACGACTCACACCAGAAGGAGGGGCCGAACGACTCACACCAGGACGAGGCGCCCGAACGACTCACACCACGAGGAGCCCGAACGACTCACACCAGGACGAGGGCCCCGAACGACTCACACCACGAGGAGCCCGAACGAGTCACACCAGGAGGAGGGGCCCGAACGACTCACACCAGGACGAGGGGCCCGAACAACTCACACCACGAGAACCCCGAACGACTCACACCAGGACGAAGAGCCCGAACGACTCACACCACGAAGAGCCCGAACGACTCACACCAGGAAGAAGGGCCCGAACGACTCACACCAGGACGAGAACCCCAAACGACTCAAATCACGAGGAGCGCTTTCTCTCCCTCCTCCTCCGCCTCGTCCTTCTCCCGCTCCCCCCACAAGGAGGATGTACAAGGAGGCGGGAGGAAGGAGGAACAGGGGAGATATGCGGGGCCAAGCGGACACACGCCTGAAAAACACGACTGTCGGCATGCTTCGCAAGAGTTGCTGCTGTGAGATGGGCTGGTGGGGATACGCGAAGCGTAAAGAATTCCCCTCCTCTCATCATCGCCACCGCCATCGTCCCATCATCATGATCATCGTCATGATACCCCTCGACGATGTTCTTTCATCATATCCTTCGTCATTCTCACCAAAAGGCCAGTGTGGGCCGTCTTAGGGGCTTCTTGAAGACATCCTAGAGGCCTCTCAAGGGCGTCTCTCAGGCAGTTGTGTGGGATCCTCCCGGAGGCCTGCTGGGGCCTCTTGGGAGCCTCCTGGGGTCTCTTGGGGGCCTCTCGGGGCCTCTTGGGGGCCTCTTGGGGCCTCCTGAGGACCTCTTGGGGCCTCCTGGGAGCATCTGGGGCCGAAAGCTCGGAATTTGAATATGGTTATGCACCTCCGGGACCCCTCTGGGGCTCGTCCTGGGGCTCTCTTGGGCTGTCTTGGGGGCCTCTCGGGCCGTCTTGGGACCCTCTTGGGGTCGTCTTGGAGCCCTCTGGGGAGCCTGTGGGGCAGTCGTGGGGGCCTCTTGGGCCGTCTTGGACGCTGTGAAAAAGCCAACGAGGTGTGTATATATATATACACACACACATACATACGTATATATATATATATATATATATATATATGTGAAAAAATACGCCTCCCTAAGGGAATGGAGCGAATTTTGCCTCTTGGGGCACTCCTGGGGGCCTCCTGGAAGCCTCTTGAGAGCCTTCGGGGGGTCTCTTGGGGGCCTCTTGGGGCCTCTTGGGGGCCTCTTGGGGCCTCCTGGGGACCTCTTGGGGCCTCCTGGGAGCCTCTGGGGCCGAAAGCTCGGAATTTGAATATGGTTATGCACCTGCGGGACCCCTCTGGGGCTCGTCCTGGGGCTCTCTTGGGCTGTCTTGGGGGCCTCTCGGGCCGTCTTGGGACCCTCTTGGGGTCGTCTTGGAGCCCTCTTGGGAGCCTGTGGGGCAGTCTTGGGGGCCTCTTGGGCTATCTTTGGGCGATCTCGGGAGCCTCTTCGGCTATCTTGGAGCGTCGGGAAACCGAAAAGTGATAACCACAAACAACCTTCAAAAACCATAGAAAGAACAACCATTTGTTGCCTCGTGTGGCCCTCTTGAAAAAGCCTCTTGGAGGCCTCGTGGGGCGTCTTGGAAGCCTCTTGGGCCGTCGAGGGACTATCTTGAGCGTCTTGGACCGATCTTGTGGCGTCTCGGAGCCCTCATGGACATCTTGAGTGCTTCCTGGGGCCGTCTTGGAGGCCTCCTGGAGGCCTCCTGGAGGCCTCCTGGGCCGTCTGGAGGCCCCTTGGAGGCGCCAGGGCGAGGGTATTAAAAAAGGGGGCCCAGTAGTTTTGAGGTGGGCGGGCCCCCCGGGCTGTGGACCTGGTATTCATCCATATTATATACGACTGTGTAATATGTTATATACGTACATAGTTGTTACGCAAATGAGCGGCGGGATTCTAACCCCACCCTTGTTGTGGCGAATTTGCACGTACATAGCGCGCATGGTCCAAACGTATAAACACATTGCGCGCATGTTTACAAGTCATTCCATCTTGCTGAAAACTGTGAGGTCACTTTTAATTTTGACGGATCTGATCTTCCCAGGGTTGGGAAGGAAAACCAAACGCAAAAACTCAGAATCCAAGGGAGTGAAATCCAAATTCGTCTGGGATTACAATGGAATTATCCCGGCAAAGCAACCTAACAGCGATGTGTAGGAGCATATCTGGAAGCATCCCCCTTAAGATTCAGATGAGAATCCAGTTGTAGAGTTCTGCTGTTCTCGCAGTCGTAGTCGCATTCGCGATGACAGTCGCAGTGGCCTGCATTAGCCTCAGCCTCAGCCTCAGCCTGCCTCAGCATCAGCCTCAGCCTCAGCTTCAGCCTGCCTCAGCCTCAGCCTCAGCCTGCTCCCTGCATCAGCCTCAGTCTGCCTGCAGCCTCGGCCTCAGCCTCAGCCTGCCTCAGCCTGAGCCTGCCTCAGCCTCAGCCTCAGCCTCAGCCTCAGCCTCAGCCTGCCTCAGCATCAGCCTGCCTCAGCCTCAGCCTCAGCCTGCCTCAGCCTCAGCCTCAGCCTCAGCCTGCTTCAGCCTCAGCCTCAGTCTGCCTTCAGCCTCGGCCTCAGCCTCAGCCTGCCTCAGCCTCAGCCTGCATCAGCCTCAGCCTCAGCCTCATCCTGCCTCAGCATCAGCCTGCCTCAGCCTCAGCCTCAGCCTGCCTCAGCCTCAGCCTCAGCCTGCTTCAGCCTCAGCCTCAGTCTGCCTTCAGCCTCGGCCTCAGCCTCAGCCTGCCTCAGCCTCAGCCTGCATCAGCCTCAGCCTCAGCCTCAGCCTGCCTCAGCATCAGCCTGCCTCAGCCTCAGCCTGCCTCTGCCTCAGCCTCAGCCTGCTCAGCCTCAGCCTCAGTCTGCCTTCAGCCTCAGCCTCAGCCTCAGCCTGCCTCAGCCTCAGCCTCAGCCTGCCTCAGCATCAGCCAGCCTCAGCCTCAGCCTGCCTCAGCCTCAGCCTCAGCCTCAACCTCAGTCTGCCTTCAGCCTCGGCCTCAGCCTCAGCCTGCCTCAGCCTCAGCCTGCATCAGCCTCAGCCTCAGCCTCAGCCTGCCTCAGCCTCAGCCTCAGCCTGCCTCAGCCTCAGCCTCAGCCTGCTTCAGCCTCAGCATCAGTCTGCCTTCAGCCTCGGCCTCGGCCTCGGCCTCAGTCTCAGCCTCAGCCTCAGCCTGCTTCAGCCTCAGCCTCAGCCTCAGCCTGGCTCAGCATCAGCCTGCCTCAGCCTCAGCCTCAGCCTGCCTCAGCCTCAGCCTCAGCCTGCTTCAGCCTCAGCCTCAGTCTGCCTTCAGCCTCAGCCTCAGCCTCAGGCTGCCTCAGCCTCGGCCTGCCTCAGCCTCAGCCTCAGCCTCAGCCTCCTGCCTCAGCCTCAGCCTGCCTCAGCCGCAGCCTCAGCCTGCCTCTGCCTCAGCCTCAGTCTGCCTTCAGCCTCGGCTTCAGCTCAGCCTGCAGCCTCAGCCTGCATCAGCCTCAGCCTCAGCCTGCCTCAGCCTCAGCCTGCCTCAGCCTCAGCCTCAGCCTCAGCCTGCCTCAGCCTCAGCCTCAGCCTGCTTCAGCCTCAGCCTCAGTCTGCCTTCAGCCTCGGCCTCAGCCTCAGCCTGCCTCAGCCTCAGCCTGCATCAGCCTCAGCCTCAGCCTGCCTCAGCATCAGCCTGCCTCAGCCTCAGCCTCAGCCTCAGCCTCAGCCTCAGCCTCAGCCTCAGCCTCAGCCTCAGCCTCAGCCTCATCTGCCTTCAGCCTCGGCTTCAGTCTCAGCCTGCCTCAGCCTCAGCCTGCATCAGCCTCAGCCTCAGCCTCAGCCTGCCTCAGCCTCAGCCTGCAGCAGCCTCAGCCTGCTTCAGCCTCAGCCTCAGCCTGCATCAGCCTCAGCCTGAGTCTGCCTTCAGCTTCGGCCTCAGCCTCAGCCTGCCTCAGCCTGCCTCAGCCTCAGCATCAGCCTGCCTCAGCATTCAAAATGTGGCCAGGGAATGGAATTCTGGGAACTCGAAGAACACGAAGTGGCCTACAGTTTGCTCCGGGCATTCAAAATCATACCCAGGAATGGAGTTCTGGGAAGTCCAAGAGCACGAAGTGGCCTACAGTTGGCTCCGGGCATCCAAAATGTGGCCCGGGAATGGAGTTCTGGGAACTCGAAGACCACGAAGTGGCCTACAGTTGGCTCCGGGCATCCAAAATGTGGCCCGGGAATGGAGTTCTGGGAACTCGAAGACCACGAAGTGGCCTACAGTTGGCTCCGGGCATCCAAAATGTGCCCGGGAATGGAGTTCTGGGAACTCGAAGACCACGAAGTGGCCTACAGTTGGCTCCGGGCATTCAGAATGTGGCCCGGGAATGGAGTTCTGGGAGGTCGAAGAATGGAGTTCTGGGAGGTCGAAGAGCACGAAGTGTGTGACTGTTTGCGAAAAACGAGGTTCCCCGGCAATCCCCAACGGCCCCCCAACGGCCCCCCAACGGCTCCCCAACGGCTGCCCAGACCCCCCTGTGGAGTAATGTGCTGCTCTCTTTTGACACCACTAGAAACCTATCAGTCTTCGCTGTTAGGTAAAAATCCCCACTTCGCTCCCTCCCTCTTCCCCCCTCCCTCCATCCCTCCTCTCCCCCGTCCCTCCTCCCTCCCTCCTCTTCCGCCTCGCTCCCTCCTCCCTCTCCCTCCCTCCCTCCGGTTCCTCCCTCCTCCTCCCTCCTCCTCCCTCCTGCTACTCCCTCCTGCCGCCCACCCTCATCCTCCTCGTCCCTTCCTTCCTCGGGCCCCACCCACACTGCAGAACCACATGTCTAGCACTAGTACTTCTCCTGGGGAAACGAAGAAGGACCGATACCGCTACTCCCCGCACCTCTCCAGGGCCGCATTCTGGTCAATATCGCGAAGCGAATCAAGCCGAGGCGACGCGGGCCTCCCAGGACCACAAGACGCGAAAACCAGACACGGGCAGCGGTAGAACTACCTCTTCCTCCGCCCGGGTTGTCGCTCTTGGCTCCCCGATGTCGTTTGCTCGATATTCGTTTCCCTTGTCTGGCTCCTGCTCAGACATCCGGTACTTGCCAACATTGTGTCAGCTGCCACATCATCCCTGCAAGTGAGGGGCAACGGTAAGGGGGGACAGGCTCAGGGGAGGAACGTCGACCTCGACTCGGCGATCCATCGCTGAAATATCAGCTACAGGCCCCCAATAGCGAAGATGCACGAATCTGGGTGGGGTGAGCCATCTGGCCACTATCTATCGGCGAAGCATACCACCAGCCCTCTGGGCGTAGGTGGTCTAGAGAGCTTTCTTTTCCAACCCCCTCCCTCCCCTTCGAGGAGGGTGTATAACTTTTCCCTATTAACATACATCCCCTCCCCCACCCAGCCGGCGGTCAACCCAGAACCATGCCAACCTTGTCAAAAAGCAATACAAAACGCACTCTGTCTCCACATTTTGAGCATGCGCGGCCCACCCGAAGCGGCCCCCGCCCCCCCCACCATCCCTGTCAAAAAAACATACTAAGTGCACTTTGGGGCAAAGTCTGGAGTCATATTCGTGGCCCGCGAGCACTTTGTATTTTTGTTTGCCAAGGACGGCGAGGGTGTCAGCATAGTGCCTGCTGTGCGCAGGGCAACCATCCCTGGCAACAAACCATACAAAATGCACCTCACGGCTCAATCTGGATCATGCGCGGCCACCCCGCGATCACTGTCAAGTGGTTTTTGACAAGGACGGGGGGCTGGTGGCGCGTGGCCTGCTGTGCACAGGCCCACTAGACACAGTGACTGGCATTGGTTTTCGACAAGGATAATGGGGGCCGACATGTTTCCCGATGTGTGCTGTCACGTGCGCAGGCGCACCTGACGCACTCTGCACGTGCCTCGAAACTGGCGCACCTGGCGCGGCTGGAATGTGCGGCACACCGGGCGCACTCGGAGCACGTGGCGCATCTGGCGCATCAGGCGTGCCTGGTACGTTCGGGCCCCAAGAATTCCTGGCGCGCGTGTCGCGCCTGGCATGCGTAGCGCACCTCGCCCAAGCGTCGCACACCGTTGGTCGGCGTTGGTTCTCAGTAGCTGTCCATCTAAAGACGACCGCTGAGCATGCTCAGGCTCTCACGCTCGGGTTTTACTATATGTTGGGAGGGCGGGTGGGAGTGAGCTAGACGGCTTGCGGGCGGGTGGGTAAATTGATCACTGTTCCCCATTCGTGCACACCCCATCCCACACGCGACCGGCAGCCCGCCAGAAACCATGAGGATCCCCTGAGGGCCACCCCCCACCATCCCTGTCAAAAAATACAACATACACTTTGGGCCAAGTCTGGAATCATGTCCGTGTGGCCCGCGAGCACTTTGTATTTTTTTCCCAACCATCCTGTGGTGTTGGGTCCTCGTTTTGAAGAGACGGTCCCCGCGTTTGTTTCTTCCTCTCCTCCTCCTCCTCCCCCTCCTCCTCTCCACCGCCCGCATGCGTCCCCCACACCCAATTTGGCATTTTCGCCCACCCAGTACAGCGTTTCGTGGCCCCATAGGGAGCTCCACCGAAGCCCCCAGTGGGACCGCCCGCATGCGTCCCTCACGCCCAATTTGGCATTTTCACCCCCATAGGGAGCTCCACCTCAGCCCCCAATTGGACCACCCGCGTGCGTCCACCCTGCCCAATTTGGCATTTTCACCCGCCCAGTACAGCGCTTCGTGGCCCCATGGGGAGCTCCACCGAAGCCCCCAGTGGGACCGCCCGCATGCGTCCCCCGCAGGGAGCTCCACCAAAGCCTCCACAGGGACCGCCCGCATGCGTGCCCCCACACCCAACTTGGCATTTGCACCGACGCAGTACAGCGCGGCGTGGCCCCATAGGGAGCCCCACCGAAGCCCCCAGTGGGGCCGCCCACATGCGTCCCCCACACCCAATTTGGCATTCCCACCCACCCTTACAACGCTTCGCGGCCCCATGGGAAGCTCCACCGAAACCCCAAATGGGACCGCCCGCATGCGTCCCACACGCCTAATTTGGTATTTTCACCAACCCAGTGCAGCGTTTCGTGGCCTCACAGGGAGCTTCACCGACGGCCCCAGTGCTACCGCCCGCATGCGTTCCCCCCCCGCCCCGCGCAGCGCTTCGTGGCCCCATAGGGAGCTTCACCGAAGAAGATATTCACAATTGCGGTACCCACAACTTCATATGGGTGGGCCCTTCGCCAGGATAATGTGTCAAGGACGGCGGGGCTGCTAGCATATTGCCTGCTGTGCGCAGGGCAACCATCCCTGGCGAGGAACATCACAAACTGCACCTCGCGGCTCAATCTGGACCATGCGCGGCCACCCCGCGATCACTGTCAAGTGGTTTTTTGACAAGGACGGCGTGGTTGGTGGCGCGTGGCCTGCTGTGCGCAGGCCCACCAGACACAATGATGGGCATTGGTTTTCGACAAGGATAATGGGGGCCGACATGTTCCCGATGTGTGCTGTCACGTGCGCAAGCACACCTGACGCACTCTGCACGTGCCCCGAACCTGGCGCACCTGGCGCGGCTGGAGTGTGCGGCACACCTGGCGCACGCAGAGCACGTGGCGCATCTGGCGCACCAGGCGTGCCTGGCACTCTCGGGCCCCAAGGGCTCCTGGCGCGCGTGGCGCGCCTAGTACGCGTGGCGCACCTCGCCCCAGCGTCGCGCACATGGGGTCCGTTTTGGTTCCCAGGAGCTGTCCGTCCACAGACGATCGCTGAACATGCTCAGGCTCGGGTGTTACTTATGTGTTGGGAGGAGAGGTGGGAGTGAACTAGACGGCCTGCTATCTAGGAAGGTTTCTTGACACATCCCCCGACCCCCTCCCCTGGACCTGGAGGGGTGGTTCCGCGGGTCCTTGGAACGTCCAAGATGGTCCAAGAGAGCCCAAGATGACCTCCAAGATGGCACAAGATAGCCCAGTCAAAATCATTTGGAAAATTAACTAATTTGGCCGTCTCGACTTGTTTCTTTCGATGTCCTTCCGAGGCCTCAAGACAGCTCCAAGAGGGCCCCTAAAAGCTCCAAAAGAGGCCCAAGAGAGCCCCAAGGCGGCCCCAAGACACCCAAGAGCGCTCCAAAAGCGGTCCAAGAGGCGATGTCTGGGGTTTCCCGAGGAAAGGCCAGAGTTCCCCCCTTTTTTTAGTGATCTCCTCCAATATTGCCCCGAGAGCGTTCCCAAGGCCCCCGAGAGAACCTCAAGGGGGCCCCAAGAAGCGCCCAGGAGGCCTCAAGAGGCGCCCAAGAGGCCTCCAAGAGGCTCCCAAGAGACCCCCAAGAGGCCCCAAGAGGCTCTCAGAGGCACCGAAGACGCGTCAAGAGGACCCCGGGACCGCCAAGAGGCCCCCAAGAGCGCTCCAAAAGGGACCCTTCCTCTGTGCTGCCCGCTTCCCTGATCAAGGCAACTTCTCTGGGCATCGTCTCTGGATGGGCTGCTGGGGCTACTTTTTGTCGCAGCCGCAAGCGAAAGCGCAGCAGGCGTCAAAGGTAAGTCCGGGGCGCGGTCCCTACAAATTATACAGCAACAAGCGAGCAAAAGCGCGATACCGAGCGCGCGGTCAGAACCTACAGCCGGGTGAGCAGCAACTGCTGGGGCTACGCGAAGCGTCAAGAATTTGCGATTGGGGGTCGATGCATTCCCCCTGAAACCTCCCCCTACCCTCTGATTTTCCTGCCACAGCTCAAGTCTCCAGCGGTCGTTCGGGACGGTCAGGACACCCCCGAAACGCTTCCAGCGAGGCGCAGCTGCTGGAGAGCGAAAAAACACATTGATCTGACGAAAACGCTAGAGAACCTCGAATGACGAACGTTACACCCTGGACCTGCACACCCCCCTGCGCGGGCGGCCTCGCCGAAGCGGTTTCTCACGCCGGCGGAGGGCCCGAGGTCCAGCAGGTAGCTCCAGTCCGAGGACAGCATGGGCATGGGGCAGCCCGTGGACGCGGTGAGCGCCAGGGCCTGCACTCGGCGACGCGCCCACGGGGCGGGAGAGAGGCCAGGGCGAGCCTCCTCCTCCTTCTCCTCCTGGCACGTAGCGTGGAGCGGGCCTAACCCTTTTCCTTTTCCTCCTCCTCCTCTTCCTCCATCCCCTTGCTTGTGAATGCCTTCTCCCTGTCGCACCCCGAGGTCAGTTTTTGGGGCGTGCCGGGCGTTTCGCCTGAGACTTCCCCACCATTTATGGCTCTGGAGCTGAAATTCAAATTGGCCACAACTTGACAAATGGAGATTTTCAAATGTGGCTCTCGCCTTAGCGCCGCGCACATTCGTTTCTGTTAAACCAAACACTTTAGCAAAGAAGCAAAAACACAATAGCTTCACGGATTGAAGCCGGCTCCATGTGGTTCATGTTTCAGCGCCGCGCACATTCTGCTTCAAATTTACCCTGTGACGTACCCACCCCATTTGCATCAAGTGACAAGACAAGTTGGCCCAAACTTGCCGGGGCAATGGCAGTGCAGGCGCCGCTATACTTGTGCAAGCTACATGGGATGCGTTCACGTGGCACGATTCACAGGGCAACAACAAAATGACGAGGAGCGAGGGCCCAAGCTCGAGGAGGACCGGGAACGAAAGGCAAAAGACGGACGCGCGGCGGGCGGAACCGTCAGCGCGGCAGCAGCAAAAGGAAGGTGGCACAGGGCAGAGGACGCGACGAACATGACGGGAGGAGACCGAAGAGTGTTGTTTTGTTACCCGCAGTAAGCTAAAGATGCAGCACTGCCTGCGCCATGTCGCCGCGGCGTTCAACCAAATGACCACACCTGCCCATGGTGAGTGCAAGAAATGAGCGAGGCCTAGCCCGCCCGCCAGCTTCGCAGTTCCCCTGGGATGGCGAGGTCACCTGGTGGTCCGCGTAAGACGTCACTCCGCTAGACCTGGCAGCAGCCCTCGAAAGTGGCGACAGTTTCACACATCGCAGCTCCTCAGGAATGGCGGGGTCTCAAATGGATCTGGTGTGTGAAGATGCAACTTCTGAGATAGGCGCTGATATTTTCCGTATGTCGCCTGAAACTCAAGGGCCCTGGGAGCCGCAATGTTTACGGATAAAGAACAAGTGAGACGAGGGGCAAACGCTGGGCAATCCAGCGCTCTCGCTGTCACACTGGTTCTAAAATGTAGTTGCCCCTTGTCGATCAAGAAGCACAAACAGGGAGGGCACGGCAGCGTGCTAAAAATCAGAACTCCCAGGTCCCGCAGCGGGCGGAATCCGCCGTCTCAACAACAACAGACAGACGCGCAAACAGTTTGCAACGGAGAAAAAAAGCAGACAGCCGATGGGCTTCGTAATACGGAAAACGGATAGTCGGCTCACGCTATCAATATCTGTCCACTGCAAGACTACATCAGACCATGTACCCCCAGTCGGTCGCCCACGCACTCAGCATCGCATTCGAGTCGTGATCGCTCTTAGGCGGGGTGTCTTGGTGATACATGATAACTCCATCCATCGACTGCCTGATCTGCGATCCTTCCATTCGTTTAGTTAGCGCATCGATTAGCATATATTTAAGAGGACACCAAGCCAAAGGCAACTTGGATTTAGTAGCTGCGGCAACTTATTCCACAATCTCGTCCTCCATGAGTTCTCGTAGTCCGATCAAATCCAAAACCAATCTACGCCCAGCTGGAAGTTTCACAGCTCCTTTTCGGTGAACTATCATATAAAGAAGCACGGTCCGTTACACACTGAATCGGGCATAAAGTGGGATCGATGCTGTCGATACTTATTTTCGGAAATAAAATATTAAGAACTGAAGCGCACATAGCAATAGCTGCTCCCATAGCAGCCACTCCACTCATAGTCTCTGCTGCAAATGTGCTTCGGCATACCCTTCGATTTGTAGCTGACCTCCAGTCAACCAAAGCTGCCTTGCCTTCTGCGTCCTGGATGATCCTCTTTACGGCCGCGAATCGTAGAAATCCGGCCTGGCTCTTTAGCCTTGAGCCTCTTCGGAGCCTCCGAAGCGTAGGCAGTGCGCATGCGGCGTCGACACCGCCAGGCGGCGCCGGCTACCTTGTCGTCTGGCTCGTCCACGTTGGCCCACGCAGCGTCATGGAACACTAGAATGCAAAGCTCGCCCTGCAACTTCGGGATCGCGATGGCGGTCCCATTGTAACGCTTGGCCTCGGATACGATGCGATTCGTCTCGATCAGGTCGGCCACCGTCGGTGAGTTCTGTACTCTCTGAGCCATCGAAACTCCCGCAGCTAGGTCTGGTCGGGTCTGCGTAGCGAGCCAACCCAAACTGCCAGTCGAGCTCCGGTTCTCGGCGATCTCGATCTCAGTGGCAGGGCATCCTCGATCTCGTTTGCGCTCCTTGGTCAACTCGAGCGGTTCTAGCTTCTCGGCGAGCACTGACTGGCTCATTCGAATTGCTCCGTCTGAACGCTGGACAACATCCTTTGCGCAAAAAGTGAAATTTAGCCCTTGCCAACCTCCGAACGGAAACAGCTTCTTGATTATACCATAGCTGGCTTGGGTACAGGAAGCAATCAGTAAATCACCCACGTGAACACAGACAATAGCTTGCAGAGTTCCGTCTGAACCATGTCCCACAAAGGAGGCTGGATCCACCAAGCTTTGAACTAAGTGGAACTTGTGACCATCCTTGCCCACGAACTCAACCTTAAGCAGTGCGTTCTTGAGAGTAGCCCACCACTGTCGTGGGGCAGTCGCCAATCCAAAAATGCCCTTGACGATGCGCAATACTTGTCCTGGTTGAAGTCCTCGTAGACCTTGGGGCGGCAGCTCCATGAAAAGAGGTTTGTCTCTGGGCTGCTCTTCTCCCTGCATGAGCGCGGACATGACGTCGGCGCACGCTGGGCTCCAGTCGAGACGCGCCGCCAAGATAAAAAGAACAGTAGCAAACTGGTTCGCGTCACTGTAGGAGCGTCTGTCCATGGAGCTCCTGTCTGTAGATCTTGATCACGATGTCATCCAGCACATAGTCGAGCCTTGGCCTTCACCGGCACGGGGTTTAGCTTCGGTGCGGATATTGACATTCTTGTCACGGAACACGAAGCGAGACGGCAGGAAGCGGTTGCTGTCATTCTCGGTCCGGGCTTGTTGAGATTCCTCCAGTGAAAGCGCCTCCACGGAACCAAACTTCTTCCATTCCTCCCAGTGCTCGGCGATGGCTTTTCGGTAGAGTGGCTTGTGTTCCTCGGGGATGTCCTTCCAAGCGATCTCTTTTCTTCCGCTTCTTTCTGAGCCTTTTGCTCTGAGCTCGAGCTCCACGAAGCATTACTGCGAAGCTGGAGTTGGCGGTAGTACCCTGGTCGCTGTCATCGGTGGTGCTGACGATGCAAGGCTGCCCCGCTTGTCGAGCGGCTCGTCGTCCAGCGATGCGGTGGGCAGCTTCTTCTTGTTGTGGACTCCCTCGAATGCAACGTGGTACGTCATCGAGGGGGCTGCAGACTGCTCGGCGTCGCTGAAACTCCTGGCGGTTCCAGTCCTCATGGTTGGGTGCAGGGTGGTCCTGTGCTTGCCCGGGTGTCTGTGTTGAAATTGGGGTAGGCGATAATGAGTGTGCGTCAGCTTGACCAGATGGGAGCTCCTCTGCAGGTGAGGGCTCAACATCATCCTAACCCCTGATGCATCCTCGGCGGGGGCTCCTGCAGCATCCGCCTCCACCTCCACAACTTGTTCTTATTATGCTGCTGGCGGTGGTTGTTCTCCTCGAAGATCTTCGCACTCCATGTCGGCGCTGGCGTCTGCGTCACGGCTTAGTCGCTGAAGCTGGTCGAGGGCCTCCCCGTGCTGATCGTCTATTCCAGGCCACCAGACTTCTTCAGTAGTAACTGGCCGAATGCGTTCTGGAGCTACGAGCTTGGCGAAACCACCGTGCGATAGCCAGTAGTTCTGGCCTTGTTTCCCCACGATCACGGCTGGTCCCAACAAGGTGCCCATCCTGATCGAGCCCTTCTTGAGCTGGCGGTAGTAGAAACAGAGGTCACCTTGCTCAAGCGGATGGGGGTGCACGCGGGCACGGCCCAGTAGCGCCTTGCGTAGCGTGTTATCGTTCTGCATTTTCGTAACAAGCCTTGCGGGCGGCGGGCCGCATCTTCAGCTGTCGTCCCATCGGTTGTAGTTCGGCTCCTGCATGCGCTGGGTCATGGTGAGCTCCGTCCACTAGATCAGCTGGTAGTCGCGCGCTCTTGCCGAAAACCCACTGTTCCGGACTGACACCACATTGACGTCGTAGTGCATTCTTGGCCCCCGTAACCACGGAAGCGATGATGCGCATGTCGGATTCACATGAGGCCGCGGTGTGCGAAATGGCTCTCTCGGCCAAGTCCTTCCACCAACCTCCTTGGCGTTCAGTCCGTCCGCGTTGCCACGCTGCCTGGCCGGCCACTGGAACGACCACGCAATGGAACGCATCAAGCAGATCCTGAAAGACCGAACCAAATCCACGCTCCAAACCCACGACTGCACTTCCTGGTGGTCCTGCCCAGCTTGTCCATATCTGAGTGAATCCCTTAACCAAGACTTCCGAAAGATGAGTTTCAATCATGCCCACAACATGAAACGTCGTACCTGAATCCGCCACCGATAAGAAATCCCATGACTGACCACCCACATCCTTGATCGTAAAACAATCCAAACCAATCTGTTCATTGAAGTCGGCTGCGTGGGAAAGTCTAGCTGGTCTCGCAATTTTCTTCCGTACCTTGCTCATGCACGTCGCGCATCGTAGTGACTTCGCGCCCTTCACTACCTCTGGTCTGCATCCTGAAAATCTCAACGATCTGGCAAGATCCTCGTTGCTGGGGTGGCCATAGTTCTGGCGAGGTTGTCGTAGAGCAGCGAGGTCCTTGCTTGGGCACTCTGAACTTCCAGGTCCAAAATGGATGGCCTTGGCTCCGATGTCCTCTGCAACAGGTTCTGGCTTGTACCCTAGCTGGATCTTCAGCTTGGCAATGCGATCCAACTTCGGCTTGATCAAATCCGCGGTGATATCGGCCACCTCGAAGTCCTGCAACAGCGCTTCGGCCTCGAGGTCTACGACCCTTCTTCTGCCTACGCGGCTCCAATCAGGGCCATCTGGAAACTTGACCGGTATCTCGGTAAAGTCGCCCACGTTCTCGTAGTAGAACCACTCGTCCGACTCGCCGCCCATAAAATCCATCAAATCGCCGGTCGCGTAGACTCCGTTCTCGATCATGTAGGTCACGTTGCTGTGCTGGTATGCTTGCAAGACTGCCTTCGAACTCTCTGGTGCGTCGTCCTGCCTTGCGTGTGTTGCGAGCACCTTCCAGTTGGTGACGCGGGCGGCGTCCGTCACATTGCCTGCTCAGCCGCTTGACGTAGGATCCATTAGAGACCAAGGGCTTCGTCGGCTTCTCGACCATTCCGTTAGACTGCTGGCGTCGTAAGTTTTAACTGGCACATGTCGACCTTCACCTCCTTCACCCGGAGATGCTCCTTTAAACGCTTGATCTGGGACTGCTTGAATACCTCCGACGTCAAGGGATTCTCGAACAGGATGTCTCGCTTGCTGTTCAGCTGCATCATACCGATCTCCTCCACGAAGTCTAGTAGGGGGCGATCTCGAAGACGCTGGCGACGTAGTTGTTGTTGTTTAGCTTCGCCTCGATTGTTCACCCTGGTAAGTTGTGTCCAGAGTGTGCAGGGGTTCTCAAACGTGAGGAGCTTCGGACTGCCTGTGCGGTAGAGCTGTAGAATCTCTCGCCGATCTTGGGCGGTCCGCAAATTGCAATTGTAGGTCTGATCAATGGGCTCGCACACCTTGACTCCGCCTCGACTGAACTCCTCTGGGATGACGGCCTCACCTGCGAAGATCTGCATCAAGTCGTAGCTCGCGTCGGTCTTGACGTTGAACACGTCGCAGATCTTGCACGATAGCCTTGCCTCCCGAGGAAAGCGGCTTCGCCGGAAAGGTGCCGAGGAACGTGGTCTGCCACGTCAGGAAGCTGGCGGTATTCTTGATCATGCCCTTGCAGCGCTTGATCTGCCCCGGCTTCATCTTGCGCTTTTCTCTCACTGTGTCCTGCTCATCCCCTTCGGAACTATCATCTCCCAAGTCTGGTCCTCCTCTACGCCGATGTCTTCTGCTGCAATAGCCATGTCGCTGATCGATGAGCTCCTTCTCCTGGTCGGCGGTTCGTCGCTCTCTGAATCTTCCGAGGGCTGTGGTCCCACTGGTCCTGCTCGTTGCTCCCTTCCTGAGCTCCGACAGGCCAAGGAGGCACTCCTGGTCGCTGAGGCAACCTTCGAAGTCGTAAGCAGCGGTGCATCGTCCGTGGTCTCGTCCTTCTTGACTGCTTTCGGTGTCTGCCCCAGCAACGAGCACGCGATTTTGTCATTGAGCATGTCATCGGTAACTTTCACGTTGCGTTTCCTGGCCAGCTGGGCCAACTCTGCTCGTGACTTCTTGGCGAGTCCTCGGAGCTCTGGATATGCAGCTCGAGCTCCTCTGCGGCCCTGGCCGTCCTCGATCCGTTACTCGCTGAGGATCACGCGCATCTCTCTGCAGCCCAGGCCTTGGAACTCCAGCCCGTTGCTCTCCATCTCCTCCTGCAACTCCACCTTGACCATAGTCCCCAGTGGTAATAATCGCCTGGGTGCTGGTGCCTCGGCCTGCCTCTCGAAGATCTCCTCCTGGCCGTGGCGGCGCCCGTTGTGGAAGATGATGGCCACCGCCGGGTGCCTGGTCATCGTGGTGGCTAAGAACACCAGCTTGAAAATCTGCTTCCAGCGCATCAGCGCTACGGTGTTGCACTTCTTGTTGGTGCTGACGTCGAGGATGCCCCCACCCTGGATCCATTCCAGCGCGCGGAGAGCCACCCGCACATGAATGAGAACACTGATCTGGAGAATCACCTGAAACGGTTTGAACCATATTTGGCAGAGGCCGAACTGTTTTATCATCGTCCGTTCTGTGGAATCGCACACATGTTGCTGGTGCTGGCGCTTGCTGCTTTTGCGTGAGTTTCTGCGCTTCGGCACGCTTGTCCGTTTCCCGAAACTGGTCCGCACAGGGTTCTCGTTGAGGTGCTCCTGAGGCTTTCTGAAGTTTAGTTTGCAGTGATTCGGATCGCTCTCGCAGTCGATGAAGTGTAGCTCGTACTGATTCGGGTCCCTCATGATGTTGAAGCTTGGCTCTTCATGATTCGGGTCGCTCCTCATGTGGTTGACGCGGGGCCCCTTGGGGCCCCGTTGGACGCCCACTAGGAATATCTCGTACCTGTTCTTGGGAGGCTTCCATAGCGCGATGACCCTGCGAGCGATGATGATGGGGGCTCCTCTCGAGTTCTCTCCACCAGCGCTGCGATGGCGGAAGCAGCCTGATCTCTGTCTGGCTGGGGCTCACGTCTGGAGCCAGTGTTAAAAATGTTCGCGTTGTCGAACTCCAGCACGTCGAAACTCGGACGTCCGCTCTGGGTCTGCCCGAGCTCGAGGTTGGAGACCCCCAGCTTCCTGAACCTCATGGTGCTCTCGCCAGCCTCAACCCCGTGGTCGCGCGCTGCTCCCAGCTGACCAAGAGCCTTCTGTGACAGCAGCGCGGGGGCCAGGCACGGCGCGATGGATATTCTCAGCGCGAAGGGACGTCCGCGCACTGCGAGCGGCACCAGCGCTCCAATCGCGCCCACGACTGGCTTCCCAGCGCCGAGACCTGAAAACTTCACGTTCGTCAAACTCGATCGGTTCGAGGCCCACCTTCGCGAGCCGCTTCTTGATGTCGCCATGCCAAACCTGTCCTCCAACGGACTTGGCGCAGCACGCGTCTGGTAGCAGCTTGCCGCCGCACTGCTGCAGCAGCTCCTCTGTCGTCGCAATGATAACGTTCGCGCTGCCCGTGCTGGTCATCAGCACGTGGTTGTTGATGAAGAACGTCTGCTTCTCGGTCTGCTTCTCCTTGCTGCTCCAGCTCGTGAGATACTGCTCTGATCCCTGGTCGTCTTCGTCATGGTCGTCGGCAGTCGTCATGTGCGCCTTGCTTGTCGCTCCTGCACATTCGGGGTCGCCCTTCCAGTGCCCCAGCTTCTGGCACACTGCGCAGTGAGTCCTCGCCATTAGCTTCTTGATGCGGCCCGAGCCCTTGCCACCGGGTCCCTTGCCGCCTCCAGGACTGCCTTTACCGCCAAGTCCTTTGCCAGGTCCGCGCCCAGGTAGTCGACCTCTAGGATAAAATCATCTAGCTTGCTTGGCGTCTTTTTGCCTGTCCTTCGCTCGGGCGAGCATCTTCTCCAACTTGTAAACTTCGGCCTCCGCTTCCTCGTGCTCCTCAAGTAACTCCTCCGGCAGGTCATCGTCGTCCACCTGGGTCTCGTACACCTCGAGATCCTCCTCTTCGTCGTTCTCGCTGACGTGAGCTCCCCATCGTCGAGGTCGTGCTGGTGGACCTCTGGGCGCTATTGGTGTCATGGGCGATGGCCTCTGGGGGTTGTGCTTGTCCAGCGCTTTGGCGTCCTTCACGTTAAGCAACGTCTGCTTCTGTCAAGGCTTCAGCTCGTATTTATTCTGATTGGCGTTCAGCACTCAAGCTTCTCGATCTGGCGGCAGGCCAAGCCACCACATGAACAACCATGCCAGCGTTTGATCCGGGAACTCGATCTGCATTGTCTTAAGTCTAGAGACCTGCGTGTCGAAGCGGTTGATGAAAACCCTGATTTCTTCGCCGCTGTCGCGGCGCATGCGTGCGAAGAAAGTATTGAGCTCGGACCCAAGCTCCATCACCTTCTCGTCGCCGAACTTATATGCAAGGAAGTCGAGCAACACTTGGACCCCTTCGTCATTCTGAAGCTCCGTCGGGTCGAGGTCCTCTGCATGAATCCAGGCGTCGCCCTTCAGTTCTGCGTAGAGCTCCGCGGCCTGCCTCTCAAGGGGCAGTCTGGTCCTCATCTTGAATCTCGCCACTCGCCTCCTGTAATCCTGCATCGTCGTCGTCTGTGCGTCGAAGGCGGGAGCTGGAACGTGTGGTCCTCCCTGCTGCTGGGTACGTCCTTCCTCACCTTCTGCTGCTTCTTCGGACGGGTCCACCTTGGGCGCCATCCTTGCGGGCCCTGCTGTAGATCTCCCTGTAGATCTCCCGCCTCGTACTTGATAATGTGTGGCGATCTGTCCGCCGAACTCGATGCCGCGAGCTGCTTCTCTCGATGCTGCGAGCTGCTTCTCTTCGATGCTGCGAAGGCGTGTCCGTGGGTCGAACAGCTCTTGCTACCAATGTGAAGATGCAGCTTCTGAGATAGGCGCTGATATGTTCTGTATGTCGCCTGAGACTCAAGGGCCCTGGGAGCCGCAATGTTTACGGATAAGAAACAAATGAGACGAGGGGCAAACGCTGGGCTATCCAGCACTCTCGCTTTCACAGGGTGGGGCGTCGCTCCGCTCCACCACCCAGCAGCCCTCGAAAGTGGCGACAGTTTCGCAGATCGCAGCTCCTCAGGGATGGCGACGTCATCTAGATTTGAATCAAACGTCACTCCACTGGACACCACAACAGTCCTCGAAAGTGGCGACAGCTTCGCAGATCGTAGGCCCACAAGGATGGCGAGGTCTCATTTGGATCTGGGTAGAACGTCACTCCGCTGGACTCCCCAGCAGTCCTCGGCAGTGGCGACAATTCCGCAGATCGCACCCCCCCCAAAGGATTACAATGTCTCATCTGGATATGGGTAAGACGTCACTCCGCTCGACCCCCCAAGCAGCCCTCGAAAAAGGAAGTGGCGACAGGTTCATACATCGCAGCCACTCAGAGATGGCGAGGTTTCATCTGGATCTGGGTAGGACCCTTCGAAACCGGCGACAATTTCCCAGATCGCAGCCCCCCCGGGATGGTGAGGTCTCAATTGAGCCTAGGTGGGACGTCAATTCGCTGGACCCCCCAGCAGCCCTCGAAAGTGGCGAGAGCTTCGCAGATCGCCCCCCCCAAGGGTGGCGCGGAATCATTTGAGTCTGGGTGGGACGTCACTCCACTGGACCCATCCCGAAAGTGGCGAAAATTTCGCAGATCGCAGCCCCCTAGGGATGGTGAGGTCTCATTTGCGTGTGGATCACTCCGCTGGGCTGCGTCCCCCCAGAATTCCTCGAAAGTGGCGGCAAATTCGCAGTTCGCAGCCCCCCCCTCCCCGGGAAGACGAGGTCTCATGTGACTTAATCTTGGTAGGATGTCACCCCGCTGGACCCCCCATCAGCCCTCGAAAGTGGCGACAATGTTGTAGGTCTCAGCCCCGCAGGGATGGCGAGATCTCAATGTGATCTTGGTAGGACGTCACCCTGCTGGACCCCCCAGCAACCATTGAAAATGGCGACAGTGTCCCAAATCGCACCCCTCAGGGATGGCGAATTTTCATGTGAGCCTGGGTAGGACGTCGTTCCGCTGGACCCCCCAGCAGCCCTCGAAAGCGGCCGCAGCTTCGCAGTTCGCAGCCCCCCCCTCCGCGGGAAAACGAGGTCTCTTGTGACTTTGGGTGGGACGCCACTCCTCTGGATCCCCCAACAGCCCTCGAAAGTGGCGACAGTTTTGCCTATCGCATCCCCCCAAGGACGGCGAGGCCTCACTTGAGTCTGGGTGTGATCGCAGACCCCGAGGGATGGCGAGGTTCCACTTGGGACTGGGTAGGACGTCGCTCCGCTGACCCCCCAACAGCCCTCGAAATTGGCGACAGCTTCGCAGATCGCAGCCCCCCCAGGGGTGGCGCAGCCCCAGAGGGATGGAGAGATCTCAACTTAATCTTGGTAGGATGTCACCCCGCTGGACCCCCCAACAGCCCTCGAAAGTGGCGACAATTTTGCAGGTCTCAGCCCCACAGGGATGGCGAGATCTCAATGTGATCTTGGTAGGACGTCACCCTGCTGGACCCCTCAGCAACCATTGGAAATGGCGACTGTGTCCCAAATCGCACCCCTCAGGGATGGCGAATTTTCATGTGCGTCTGGGTAGGACGTCGCTCCGCTGGACCCCCCAAGCAGCCCTCGAAAGCGGCCGCAGCTTCGCAGATCGCAAACTCCCTTCCCAAGGACGGCGAGGTCTCACTTGAGTCTGGGTAGGAAAGCGCTCCGCTGGACCACCCGGCAGCCCTCGAAAGCGGCGACAAGTTCGCACATCGCAACCCCCGAGGGGTGGCGAGGTCTCATTTGAGTCTGGGTAGGACGTCACCGCGCTGGACCCCCCAGTAGCTCTTGGAAATGACAACAATTTCGCACATCGCAAGCTGGCGATGTCTCATTTGAGTCTGGGTAGGACGTCACCCCGCTGGACCCCCCAGCAGCCTTCGAAAGCGGCGACACTTTCCCAGATCGCAGCCCCCCCAGGGATGGCGAGGCCTCATTTGAGTATGGGGGGGACGTCAAGTCGTTGGACCCCCAGCAGCGCTCGAAAGTGGCGACAATTTCACACATCGCAGCCCCCCCAAAAGTGACGCGGTATCATTCGAGTCCGGGTAGGACGTCATTCCGCTGGAGCCTTCGAATGTGGCGAAAGTTTCGCAGATCGCAGCCCCACAGGGATGGGGAGGTAGGAGACAAGCTGGCGTGTAAAAAAAAACGAGGTAAGAGGAACGCAGGCAAGGTGAGAGGAGGAGAGAAGAGAGGAGAAAGGAAGGCGGGAGAAGGACGGAGCAAGCAGTACTCTATTCAACACACCCAACGCAGGAGGGTTGGGAACAACACAAAAGCGTCACGTATTGAGGGCGGTCCCTTTTCAAAATGTGGCTCTCGCCTTAGCGCCGCGCGCATTCGTGTTAAACCATGTGCCAGAGTTTCACGGATTGAGGCGGGTGGTTTTCAACATGTGGCTCTCGCCTTAGCGCCGCGCACATTCGTTTTTACCATTAGCAAGAGTTTGACGGGTAGAGGGCGATTCTTTTTAGACATGTGGCTCTTGCCTTAACGCCGCGCACATTCGTCTATAACAGCTGCGCGAGTTTCACGGGCTCCCAAGATCAGTGTAGCAACAATGGTGCTGTGAAAACGTTCAGGATTATGAGGGCGCAACAGTTACGTTGACTCGCTGAGTTGAAGTCCCATGAATGGCGTTCTGGCACGATTCTGGATCGTCAAAACTCAACAGTCAGGTTGATCCGTGGCGTTGGAATCCCGAGAACAACATTTGGCATGCTTCAGGATCTTCAAACGGTTGTCTTCCAACGAGGCAGTTCCCTCAGTGGAAATGAACCGCTGTAGGAGCCTATGAAGAGGGAGCTTGGAGGGAGGGTATATTCCAACATCGTTGATGGCTCTTGAGTTTGCACTGGTCCTCTTCCTTCTCCTCCTCCTCCTCCTCTACCAGTCCTTTCATTTCAAATGACTTCTCCCTGTCGCACCCCGAGGCCAATGTATAGGGCGGGCCGGGCGTTTCGCCTGAGACGTCCTCACCGCCTATGACTCTGAAGCTTACAAACTGAAAACACCTTCACAAATGGAGGGCGGGTGGTTTTCAAAATTTGGCTCTCGCCTTAGCGCCACGCACATTAGTTGCAACTCTTTGCAAGGGTATCACGGATCGAGGGCGGGTTGTTTTCAAAACATGGCTCTCGCCTTAGCGCTGCGCACATTCGTTTTTTGTTTTTAAAGTTTGCGAGTTGAGGGCGGATGGTTTTCAAAATGTGGCTCTCGCCATGTCGCAGCGCATATTCCTTTGACCGATTTGCAAGAGCTTCACGGATTGAGGGCGGTTCGTTTTCAACGTGGCTCTCGCCTGCATTCCGCGCACATTCGTTTTAAACATGTGCAAGAGTTTCACGGGTTCCCATGATCAACATACGAGAAATGGTGTATGAGAACGATTCAGGGTGATGAGGGTGAACCAATTACGTTGATTCGCGGTGTTGACATTTCAGGAATGGCCCTCTGGCACGATTCAAGATCGTCAAGACGCTGCAATCATGTTGCTCCGTGGCGTTGGAGTCCCGAGAATAGTGTCTTGGCATGCTTCAGGGTCTTCAAACGGTTGTATTCCAATGAAGCAGTTCCGAAGTGTAAATGAACCGTTGCAGGGGCCTATGAGGGAGGGAGCTTGGATGGAGGGTGTACTCCAACATCGTTGATGCCTTGTTGGTGTACACTGGTCCTCCTCCTCCTCCTCCTCCTCCGCACTCCTCTTCCCTCATCCCTCGTCACATCACCAGTCATCACCAGTCACGACCATCATCATCATCACCACCGTCGTCACCACTCCCATTTCGGCGCACCCCTCACACAATGTCGTGGCCCCACAGGGAGCTCCACCTGAGGCCCCAGTGGCTGCAGCCGCGTGCGTCCGCCACACTCATTCCAGCCTCCACCGAAAACCCCAATGGCTGCGGCCACATGCATCCGCGTGGCCCCATAGCGAGCTTCACCGAAGGCCCCAATGGCTGTGGCCGCATGCGTACACCACACTCATGTCGGCACACCCCTCACACGTTTCGTGGCCCCGTGGGGAGCTCCACATAGGTCCCATTGGGTGTGGACACACATGCGTCCGCCACACTCATTCCAGCAGATACCTCGAACGGTTCGTGGCCACATGGGGAACTCCACCTAAGGCCCCAATGGGAGGGCCCACTTGCGTCCGCCCGACGCATTTCGCCACGGGAAGATTCACCGAACGCCCCAACGGGACAATGGAAAGGTCCACATGCGTCCGCCCGACCCATGTTGGCACTTCCCTCACACGCTTCGTGGCCCCATAGGGAGCCCCACCGAAGGCCCCAATGCATGCGCCCGCCCGACCCCCTCGCGCTTCGTGGCCTCATGAGGAGCTCCGCCGACAAGGCCCGCATGCGACCGACTCTCATAACTGCGTTGCTTGCACACGCATGTGGTTGGGTCTTCCACCCGGGAGAGTTGACAGGGACGGCGGGGGTGCCAGCAGTTCGCCTGCTGCGCGCAAGGCCACCAAACCTGCCAGGACACAAAGCAACATGCACTTCGCGGCTAAATCTATATCATGTGCGTCCACCCCGCGATCATTGCCCATTGGTGTGTGACAAAGGCGGCGGGGGTGCCGGCATGGTTTACATTGCCTGGTGTGCGCAAGCGCACCAGACACCATGATGGCCATCCTTCCGCGATTGCTCATTGGTTTTGGACAAGGATGGTGGGGCCCTACATGTTTACCGGAGATGTGTGCTGTCACGCGCGCGTGCGCACCTGGCACACACACTGCGCGTGCCACCGCCGTGGCGCACCTGGCGCGGCAGGAGCATGCGGCACACATGACTGGCGCACCAAGCGTACCTGGCACACTTGGGCCCCATAGAAGGCCTTCCGCACCTGGCGCGCGTGGCGCACCTGGCGCGTGCGTGGCGCACCTCGCCCCAGCATGGCGCACATGGGGCCTGTTGTGGTTCCCAGGAGCTGCCCATGCAAAGGCGACCGCCGAACATGCTGAGGCTCGGGTGCTACGTCTGTGTTGGGAGGGCGGGTGGGAATGAGAGAGACGGCTTGCGGCTTGCGTGTGGGGGAGGCTTCTTGACACCTCTCAAATACCCCTTTCCCCCTGGACCTGGACGGGGCGCCCCGCGACCCATTGGAGTGGCCAAAATGGCCGCGGCGAGAAAGCTAAAACGGCTAACGTTACTTAGATGTGGAGCCCATGTTGGTTTCCTGGGGGGGGGGGGGGGCAAACAAGGAACCAGTCTTTCATCCAGCTCCTCCAAGATGCCCCCCCCAAGGCTCCAAAAAGTGCCTCAAGAGGGCCCTAAGAGGAGCCCAGGAGGCCCCAAGAGGCCCCGAAGATCCCCGAGATGCTTCCAAGAGCTGTCCACGATTCCCAAAGTGGCGTACCCGAGGCACCCATGACGCTGCAAGAGGCCCGCAGGACGGCCAAGACGTCCCCAAAGCGCCCTAAGAATACTGCACGAAACTCTCGCGAGACATCCGAGGAAACTCCGATAAGTATCTGCGAAGCCTTTGCTCTTTCTCCTCGTCCTCATGCTCCTCGTCCTCATCCGCCTGTTCTTTATCCTCCCTCCTTCTCGTTCCCTCCCCCTGCCCTTCCTCATACTCCGTCTCCTCCTCCGTCGGTTCCTCGTCCATCCTCTCCCTCTGTAGGCATGTGCAACGCAGACGGCAAGCCCAAAGATTGGGCATTCCGCCGGCGCAGAGGGAGACCCAGGCAGCAATGGGCGCAATCCGTCTACAACCTCGGTCACCTGAGCATCTGAAGCATTTTGCCTTCTCCACCTCCTCCCCCTAGAAACGCCCGCTGCGGCCGCGGCAACTGTGTAGTTGCTATTTCTGCCCACGCGTCCTTCATGGATGCACGGCTTCTTGTTGTTGTTGTGCTCCTTCACAACCCTGATCAAGACAACTCCCCTGGGCATCGTTTCTGGATGGGCAGTACGCGAACCGTCTAGAATCTCTATCCCCTTCCACCTGCTTCATAGCTAGTCTGAGGTCAACGGGAGGTCTGAATAGATACTGCCAACTTAGCGCCCATGAGCGCGTTCCACACAACAGCACGCACGCACGCACGCACGCACGCACGCACAGACGCACGCACGCACGCACGCACGCACGCACGCACGCACGCACGCACGCACGCACGCACGCACACACACACACACACACACGCACACGCACACGCACACGCGCACGCGCACGCGCACGCGCACGCGCACGCGCACGCGCACGCGCACGCGCACGCGCACGCGCACGCACACCACACACCAACACACCAACACACCACACACACGCACACACACGCACAACACGCACACACACCACACACACACACACACACACACACACACACACACACACACACACACACACACACACACACACACACACACACACACACACACACACACACACACACACACACACACACACACACACACACACACACACACACACACACACATACGCACGCGCGCGGGCACGCACGCACGCACGCACGCACGCACGCACGCACGCACGCACGCACACACAATACCCATGTGGCTCACCCCTGTGTCGCTGGGCGCACCGCCTTCGGCCGTGCCCGCCGCGCGGTCATGCCGGGGGCGCTCGCGCCAGATCGTCGGCGCGCTGAAGAGGCGGCGCGCGGCGCCCTCCTCGCCGCCCACGCCGCCTCGGGTCTCGCCGCGCGCCGCTCCCTGGAGGGGGTGCGCCTCCTGCGCGCGGCCAAAGACCTCCTGCGCGCATCTGCGGCTGCCCTCGGCAGCCGCCCTGCGGCGCCGGCCCCGCGCGTGTCTGGCGCAGCTGCCCCCCGAGGCGGCAGCGGCGAGGGCGCGGCGGCGGCGGCGGCGCCGCGGCGGTCGTCCGAATGGACGCAGAGAAACCCTTTGACAAACCAGCGGATGCCCCGCTGCTGGGGCCTGCCCCCCAGGCTCCGCGGCGGCGGCGCCGAGCGCGGCATCGGTGGGCGCGGCGGCGGAGGAGCGAGATCGCGACGGAGTCAATTGCACAGGCGCTGTCGCAGCAGCCGGGGCGGGCCCGGAAGCTGGCTGCCGCGGGGGGGGCGGCTCCGAGGCGGTGGGGGCGGCCCCAGACGGCGGCGTCGATGCAGCTGGAGGCGCGCGCTTGGGCATCGCGCTCGCGCAGGCGCCTGCGGACGCGGCCGTGGCCGACCAGGGCGACCTGACGAGCGACCTGAACGACGAGTGGGCCGACGCGCCCCCCGCTCAGCTCGCCAGGCTGCCTCCGCAGCCGCTGAGCCCAGCCCCAGCGGCTCCAGCGCTGGCCGAGCTGCCGGCGATGCCCGAAGCACGCGAGGGCATTTTGATGCTGCTCCGTGCGCGGTCGTCGAACCTGGCTGCTGGCGAGGCGCGCTGGGCTTTCCTGGGCGACGCAGGCCTTCGGCGTGCCCTGTTCCAGGCGCCGGGGGCTGCAGCGGCCCGCCGAGTCGGCGCGAGCCTTGCGGGGCGAGTCGCCGCCAGGCGCCGCTGACGGGAAAACTCCGGACGAGGGGCGCGCGGCTTGCCCGACGAGGCACTCGCAGAAGCAGGGGCCCGTTCCGGCGGGGAGCTCCTAAAAGGGGGGCATGCGGAGGCGGCGCTCGCGGACAGCTAGGCTCGCGGCGGGCAGGCGCTCGTGGCGGTCGTCTTCGGCGGGCTTTTCTTCGAGCCCCTCTGAGCAAGTTCAGGCCGCGGTCAGTCGCCCCCGCGCGGCCAGGCACGCGCCCGCGACGGCCCGACGCGCGCGCACAGCGAAGCAGACGCACGCGCGCACACGCGCACACCGCGATGAGACAGTTAAAACCGAAACCAACCTTAGCCGATTCCAGAACAAGCCCTGTTCAAGAGCAAGCCCAATACATAAACAGCGGGGAGCTGACGAGCTAGCACAGCAACTTCAATCTTCGATATTTCCTTTCAAGGAGAGCCCTGGGCGCGCCCCCTAAGCGGCCCCTGCAAGACGCACCCCCGCCGCGCGCAACGGTCCTGGGCAACGAATGCGGCGATGCAAGCAATGGGGACAAACGCAGCAAGCTGGCGGCGGCGCTGGCGCCGAACCCGGCGTCGGCGCCCAAATGCTCCGCCCCTCGCCCGCAGAGGCAAGATTACAGATAATATAACAGAACACGAGAGCAGGCGCACGCGCGCACACAGCCTCCCTAAACAGAAAGATGGACGGGCAAACGCAACATTCAAAGTCAGAAGTGGGAGTCTAACTCATCAAATAATTGAGCCGCTCCCGGCCCCCCTGCTGGGCCCGAAATCAAGATTGCCAGTGGACGGCGATCGACGCCAGGCTACTAAAGATGGATGATACTGCTACCTTTGTCACGCGTGCCAGAAAAATGCAACCGAGACTTAGCATTCCTGGCCGTGGAGTTATGCCTGCAACCACTGTTAGGCCACTCCCCTGGCCTTCTAAAGACAAAGTACCATCGTCTATAGCTTCACCACTGGGACAGAAGGACGGGGACATAGGACCGAGAAGTCGAGTCTCAAGCAAGTGTCCTATGAAGGGCGGTCCTGCGAACGAGAATGCTTGACTAATTCCCCCACGCAATGGAAACCCATGCGCGTAGATTGAGAGAGGGGGCCTCTGCCTGGACTGAACGCCATAGGCAAAGAAGGGCACGGAGAGAGTAGACAAAGACAGACAAAGAGGAGAGGGAGGAGGGGGGAATAAGGTAAAGCTTGAGCGCGCACAACTTACGAACATATGGAATGATGCCGTCAGCGACTGTCGAACATTGAACAAGAAGACGGCGCTGACCTGGTCAAATGATTCAGCTGCCTCTGGACTGCCTGGACGGGGAAGCCATGCTGCGGGAGGGGCCGCTTGCAGTGCGCTCTCCGCCCGCCCCCCGATCTCTGTCAAGAAACTGAAACAGCAACTTGCCCACGCCGCCCAGATCGTTCGCGCCCGCCTGCTCGTTGGAAGCGCCAATCGACTTGAGTTTGCGGCGCCACTGGCCGAGGATTTTCTTCATGCCAACCTCCATCCACCAGGCCAAATGTATACTTCCCCCATCGGAATTCCCTGGGCCCAACTCAATACATCAGCTCTCGATCTTTAGATATGCCAATGCATGCGAGGGCGGCCGCGTGTGTCTCCGTAGTCATCACGTTGATCATGGAGGCCCGTTCTCATGCGCAGTAGGCGCAGGCCACGCCCGGGGGAAGCTGCCGCGCCGTTTGCCAAGGCCTTCGGGGTTAGAGCCGTTGAAGCTGAAGCCACCAAGGTTACCTTCGAGCAAGTTTCGAGACGCCCGCACATCATCAAAAGTAGTGGACGTCGGCTGCTGAATGCTGACAGAACTGCTCGCGGTGGTTCTTGATGTGGCCTTGCATCTCCGCGAGCTCAGCCTAGGAGGAGTCGGCTTGCGGGGGGGGTCGGGCGCGCGGGAGGCGGGCGGAGGCGTCGCCGGCGCCCCGCGCCCCCAGGGGGCTCCATGTTGGATGTCCCAGGCTGCGCCGAACGCGCGCGCGTTACTTGCCCGCGCGCCCACGCTCGCGCAAGCGCACCCTATGAAACTATGATTTGGATCGGAACCGGGCGACAGAGGGCATGGTGCGCCTGTCGAGGCTGCTTCTGGGAGCGATTGCTGCTGGCTCGACACGCGCGATATGCGTGTGACGACTTTTGGAGGACGGGCGCTGCGCCGTCCAATCCAACGCGGCAATGGCGCGGCCCGGGGCGCGCGGCCGTCGCGGCACACGGCGGTCGACGTGACCGCATGGGGCGCGCGATCGGCCGCGCGGTATTTGCGGGCCATTCGGCCGACGCTGCCGGGTCGCCCTCAAACGGCCCGCCAGGAATACGCAGATGCGCAATGCGCCAGCGCGCCGCCAGGATATCGCCTTGAAAACAACCTGTTCACTCTGAACGCCGACTGCGCGCCTCGCTGAACCAGCGAAGTCGCGCGGCGCGCCCGCGCCGCGCACCCGCCGCAGTGAACTCGCGGGAAAAAGGCCTCTCTGCGTGAGTTCTGGCACCGATTCTGGCCTACTTCCCCGTTCTGGCCGATTCTGGTTCCATCGCCGATTCCACCTTTGATTCCGTATTGATTCCGTACTGATTCTTTCGATTCCGCTAGAATCAGGGGTCGCATGTGTGCCGATTCTGTTTTGATTCTGCACTGATTCCGTACTGATTCCTTTGATTCCTTTGATTCCCCTGTGCCCTGGAGACCATCAGGCCGCGGCCCGAGCTCCCGCCTCGGCGGCATGGTTTTTTCCAGGAGCGCGGAAGAGTTTTGAGGGGGAGGGGGGCGGGGGGGGAGGCGGAGCGACTTTTGGGGCGCATCGGGCGGCCGAGCCACATTTCCGGGCCCAGCGCGCGCGCCCAACATGGCAGGCGCGGGCGCGCGCGCGAGTTCTCGACCGTCGGCGCATCTGCAAGTTCATGCACCGCCCCGCGCGCGGGAATGGAAACTTGCGTTGCGGTTTCCAATTGAACGCGCGGCCGTCGCAACTGCATCGCATTGCTCAGCGCGCAAAGCGCGCGAGCAACATGGGGGGCTTTGCATTCTCGCATTAGAAGTGCGCGGGACCGAACCGAACGGTCGGCGGCGCCCGCTCCTGCGCCGCGCGCGAGGCCATCGCGTCAGCGCGGGGGGCTACAAGGGCCTGGGCCGTCGCCCTGGGGCGCGGGCGCAGCGCGAGGCCTGCGCGGGTCTCTCGCGCCAAACATGCGCAACGAGGTCGGCCCGCCCGCCGGCTGGCGCTCGCGGGCGACGACGCCAGCGCCGAGTGCGAGGCCGACTGGGCCCGGAGGATTCCTGAGAATCCCGGGAAGGGGCAGCGGGCCGCGATGGAATCGGCGCGGTCGTTGGCGCCCCCCCCGCGCCCGCCCCCCCCTGCAAGCCGACTCCTCCTAGCTCAGCCTTCATTTTCTTTCTCACTGGGTTGTCCTCCAAACGTTCACTATTGCCTGAGCCCACACCTGCCGCTTCGTGGAGGCGCTTGAAGGTCGCCTGCAGCTTGCTGTCAGAGCCCTGCGCACAGCCCATGGCGTCCGTTAAGGCCAGCGCTCGGTCACGCGCGGACTGGCTGGCCGACGCCACCCCTGGAATCTGCTGATGCTGATGCTGAGGCGGAGAGGGTTGCGCGGGTGGCGGCGACGTCTGAGTCAGCTCATTACCATCTTCACCGTCGGCCCGAGCAATAAATTGGCTGATCCCACCCATCTCGCCAAAGGCCCCCATCTCGTCAATCATGCCACCCCGCTGGCCCAGCATCCATCTGAGACCGTTGCTGTATCCTTTGCCGCCGCCAGTGTAGGTGTAGCCTTTGCCGCCGCTGTAGTTGTTTCCGCGCCGCTTGCCTCCGCCGGCGTTCGGAGCGCCACCGCCCCGGCCGCTGCTCGGGCGCCCCGTCTTCTGCGCCCCAACTGACAAGGGTGGTGGTTGCAAGCTGTCGTGGAGGAGGTCACCGACGTGGTCTATCAGGGGCGATGTGGCCGCGGCAGAGGGGGCGAGGCGAGGGCGGGTGCGCTGTCCAGGTCGAGACAGAGCACCGCTAGATCATTCTTCCCACCTCGGGGTATACTTGGCGCCGCGCGCGACGAACGATCATGCTGGGGTAACCCGAGCGATACATGAACGCCAAGAACATCAAAACACCTCAAATACGGTCGATGGTATATGGTCGAAACCGTTCCCAATTATGAATGCGCCCGCGCAGTTCGGAGCGAAGCTGCCCTCGACGGCTGAGGCGGCCAAGGTAGGGTATCATGTTTTCGTTATATATATATATATATATATCAGTAAACTTGATCACGCCCCCACTTGTGACGCACCCCTCATTGTTGCGTCGCGATATAGATCGCATGTCATCGAAACCCAAATCTGCAAACGCATCAAAATATCGAAACTGGACCGTTGTCTCATATTGATCAGAACCACGATCAAGATCAGAAGTGACAGCCTTCGTAGCCCAGCTGCCGCCAGAAACATGAACGGCACGCGCGATAAGAAAGCAGGGTCAGATCGTCAACATACCTACCAGGGACAGTTGCAAGCTCTGCGGGGCGTCGATGGTCGGGGTCTGGGATCTTTATTAAATGTGCATCCAGGATGTGCTAATACCAGATTAGGATCGCGCCCGACAGAGGTCCACCGATCGGCGCCCCGGAGCGCTGTGCGTAGGCGAAGCCTAATAAGAGAAAACAAGGAAGCCCAAGGAATCCTTCAATGGCCCTCTTGAGACTCTGGATGACAAGGACGGCCATGTCCCAGCGTCGCACACCTAGCTTGCCACCCAGGACGACTTGCGATGTAGATGTGCGCAAGACGGACAAGGTGCGCGTTGCGAGCCTGCGTGCAGCGCGATCGAACAAAGTGCCCGCCGCCTGGCGAATGTCGCGAGCTGCCGCAGCCACATACGCCTGACCGGCGCCCGCAACAATGAAGCCTGGATGGCCCATGTGCCTGCGACATTGTTACATAAATACATATATGTATATATATATATATATCTCAAACACGATTTGTTTGGGGGGTTATTTTTTTTTCTGCGCGCTGTGTTTCACGTGTGTCTTGGGAGCATATTCTTCTCAACAGTGGGATAACAGTATGGTAAGTTACGATAACTGACGCAACGTTGGTTATGAGGGCGGAAACTCTTGGGTGTACTGAAGTCGCGCGTAAATCTATATCATTGTAGAATATGTGCATGCGGCCGTGCATGTCGAGGCCATCTATCATGTGCATGCGGCATGCGCCCGGGCCACCTCGCCTGCATGTGCTTGGCGCTTGTGCCCCAGAGCGCGCGCGGATCTTTCTTTATCCTCGACAGTGGGCGTGACATGATTTTTGTTTGCGACGTCAAGTGTCTTGCACCATCTGTCCAACGCATTCAGCTGTAAAGTGGGCGTCGGACTCGAATTTGGCGCCGCATTTGCATTCGCCAGAGTTGGAAGACATCGCAGGAGCCCACTGGCCAATGCCAAACGGCGAGGCCACGGAGCACATTGACTGTAAGCGTCGAAAGAAAGATTTGCATGGGCACTGTAAAGCCACGGAAGCCGACCGCTGACTGGAACGCGAAAAAGATCGGAGCCGCGCGACGCGATCTGGAGGCCGTCGGCCGTAACAGACTTGAGAAGCTCCACGGGGGGCCTGGCAAGGTCCCGGCTCAAGCCCATGCAATGTTTTTGAACCGTTCTAGCGAGCTGCAACTGCGACCCGAATCTGATGTCGCACAAGTAAAAGCCATGCTGGACGTTCCATAGAAACTTGGCAGGAAACTGCGGACATCCATCGTCGAACGGTTGGCGCGTCGCGCTCGTGGTCAACGAGAAATGCGCGCTCCTCCTGGCCGCGGGAGTGCATAGAGACTAAAATGCGACGCGATCGCAGCCTGGGCGATGGACTTCCCGCGCCAGGCAAGAAAAACCGCGCGCAAGCCCCACGGCGTGCATAAGCAATCTGGATTACCTTGCGTTCAATGCTACCACCTGCTGCCAGGACTACCTGCGACGGCTCCGATGCGCAAAACCGTAGAAGAAGAATCGCGCAACGTGGGCCATGCTGAAAATGTGCCCAAAACTATGAGATTGCCCACCATGCCGCCGCGCGAAGAAATCGTATG
>CAUYUJ010008892.1:35000-257500 GCA_963575745.1 Prorocentrum cordatum
CACGGGGGGGCCCAGGCATATCCATATCCACCGCCTGCCGCGGTCCTCGACCCGCGAGGCGGTGGCCATGGATCACTCCTTGCCCCGGAAAGTGCTCATGTGGAAGCCGTCGACGGCCTCACACGATGGGAAGGACATGTGTCGCGCACCTCCTTCGAGCCAGGCAGCAGAACGTAGAAGGAGGAGGAGGAGGAGGCGAAGGAGGATGATGATGAGGAGGCAGAGCACCAGGAGGAAAAGCATGGAGGAGGAGGACGAGGGGACGAGGAGGACTAACGAGAGGATGAACATCGTTTAACCAAACCCTATCCCCAGCGCCACTCTGTTCCCATCGGGTTTCGAAAAGCGAATCCCCCAACTGGGGTGGTGGCCTGGTGGGGATCGGAAATCCGGATGGGCATCCCGCCAACCATCTGGGCCTAGGTGGTTTAAGGCACTTCCTGTTCCAGCCCCCTTCTTCCCAGTCGGGGAGGGGTTATCACTGCTCCTGATCACTATACATCCCCTCCCCCAAGCGACCCGGGCCGACTCGAAACCATGCCTACACCATGCCGACCCGCCCCCCTACCATCCTTTGCAACAAAAAAACGAACTCTGCCTCCACATCTGAAGCATGCGCGGCCAACCCCATGCGCGGCCAACCCAATGCGCACATGACGCACTCTGCACGTGCCCCGAACGCGGCGCACCTGGCGCGGCTGGAGTGCGCGGCCAAGAGCGCTCCCAAGGCTCCCAAGAGCGCTTCAAGAGGGCCCCAAGAGGCCTCCAATGACGCTCCCAAGAAACCCCCAGGAGGCCCCAAGAAACTCCCCGAGACTCCTCTGCGTGCTGTCCACTTCCCTGATCGAGGCAACTCCTCTGGGCATAGTTTCTGGATGGGCTGGTTGGGTTACTTGTTTGGTTCGCGGCTCCAAGGCGAAGACATGGAGCGGGCGCGACGTCCGGGGCGCGGTGCGTAGATAATTGGCGCGAGATTGCCGCAGACTCCAGCGGACAACACACGCAGTGGCGCATGCACGTGCCAGGGACATAATGCCCCTCATTGAGACGCATTTCAGCGTCTGCTGGTGGCCGGCCCAGACAGCCCGGCTGGTGGGGAAGCAGAAGGCGCGGCAACCGGCAACGGAACGGGGGGGAGAAGTCGCCCTTGCGGCGCCAAGCTCCAGTCAAACCGTAATCGGAAGCGAGGCCAAGACGGACAGCAAGGCACTGTAAAGGCCACGGGCAGAACGCGAGTCCGAGTGGCCAAAGACCAAGCGGAACCCGCGTGTGTGCACACAGAGCCAGGCCGTCCAAGACCTCAGAAAAAAGGGGGGCGAGCGGGAGCGAGAGCAACTAACTCAGACTCACTGCAGCTCCACGTGCATACGATGGTGCGGCGAGGGAGACCCGACTCACCAAGGATCGCTGAAGCTGAGGTGTGGCTGATCCGCGTCAGAACGCCATCCAGTAGAGGCAGACCACTGGTGTGCGCTCACGAGGCTGAGCAACCTCCAGCCGGTAGCCTGTGCGCTCACATCGTATCCGGATCACGCTGTTCGGGGGCACAACGATGCAATGTACTGACAAGGGCTGGTGGCTGTGGCTGCGCCGAAAAGAGTGAAACGAACTCGAACTGCAGAAGGCTGAACGACTCAACGCAGGGCCGCTTACTTTGACGAAGCCAATCACCAGGTGTATGGCGGACAGCCGCACCCACTCAACACCTGCCACGCTGCCCGTGCAGAAGCCGAATACCTCCGACGCCGGGGCGAACCGATGGCTGGCAGCTGCAGAGCTGCTGGGCCGTACCGTTTGCTGGCGGCGTGCTGACGGCGGGCCAAGACGTCCTTGTAGTAGAACCATGGCTGGGTCAGCGACGAGCAGGGGGGGGCGCAGCCAAAAGCTGCTGAACACAAGCGTCAATGAGGGGTGTCCGAGCACCATCTGGTGGGGTTGCGCGAAGCGTCTAGAATTGAGATGGGGCTAGGAATCGGCGAAACGATACTGAGAGGAGGAGGAGGAGGAGGAGGAGGAGGAGGAGGAGGAGGAGGAGGAGGAGGAGGAGGAGGCGCAGGAGGAGGAGCATGGAAGAGGAGGAGGAGGAGGAGGAAGAGGAGGAGGAGAGAGAACGACGACGACGACGACGACAGCCGGGGCCTGCATCATGTGCTGCATGTCTGCCATGTTCTGACCCGGGCGCACCTCGGCGCCCTGCCGTGCTCCAGGCTCCCAGCACCCTCCTCCATGTTCCTCCTCCTGCTCCCCGCCTCTCGGGCCGCATCCCTCCTCCCTGCTGCTCCTCCTCCTCCTCCATGCTCTTCCATGGTCCTTCGATCCTCCATCGTGCTCGATCCTCCTCCTCCTCCTTCTCGGACTTTGACCTAACCTGTGATGACCTCGCAACCTATCATGAACATGGAGGACCGTGTGGGCGCGGAATAGACTCCTCCTCGATCAATCCTCCTCCTCCTCCTCCTCCTCCTCCTCCTCCTCCTCCTCCTCCGCCTTATCCACCTCCGTCTCGGACTCGGATCTAGACGCTGATGAACTCGCAACCCATTCAAAGCACGGAACGCCGTGTGGGCGCGGAAAAGACGCCCACCGGGGAGGCAAAAAGGTAGTACCGGCACCGCTAGTCCCCAAACCTCTCCAAGGGTGCGTTCTGACCAGAATGTCAAGGCAAATGGCGACGAGGGTAATCAGCGGTATTGGTTGTCGTTCCCTTTTCTTACTCTCCTCGATCCCTCTCCTGCTCGACCTCGACCACCCTCGTCGATCCTCCAGGTCGCCTGAACTCTCGCTCCTGCGCTACCACCTCCGCCCGGGACTGCGAAGCTGCAGCGCGGTCACCGCCGCGCCCCTGCGGGCAACATTCCGTCTCGGGGACTCGCCAAGCCGGGTCAGCCGACGGCATAAACATGAGTGTTCGGAGCTCCGCGCGGAAAGGTTGGGTCGGTGCTGCGCCCTTCCTGGCGCGCGGAGCGCGCCGGAGGCGGCGACGGAGGCGCCGCTAACCCAAGCGCCAACCCAAGAAACATCGTAGCTCCCAAGCCTTGTCCGGCGGAGGGAGGCGGACGGCGGGCGGCTCGGCCCCGCGCGGAGAATGAGGGAGGAGAGAGGGAGAGAGGGGGAGGGATGAGATGGAAGGGAGATGGGGGGAGGGAGGGAGGAGGGCTGGGGGGGACGTTTTGGGTGCAGTCGGGGGATGCTCCATAGTTCTTGGGCCCTGGGTGGGACCCTCCTGGAGTCAAGAGGGGCAGCGAGATCCCCAACGCCCCGCTCCTGTAACCGCACTGGGGCACACCCCAGAACTGCCGCCCGGTCACCGGGTCAGAAAACACCTCCCCGGGTCCCCCCTCCTGAGCGAGCGAGCCACGCGAGCGAGCCTGTCGGCTGCTCGGCCCTGTGCAAGGTATGGGTGGACAATCCGTCTGCCAGCCAGATAACCAATGTGAAATATGAACAGAACTTAGAAGTGGGAATTCCGTCCTCCTGGGGGAGCCCAAACGGTATCAATGACATACAGCCAAGGGGAACCCGTCAGCGCGCTACCGTTGAAGAAAGGCCAGGCCTTTGGACAAAAACGAAGGAGTAAATAACACGCTGAACGGCTCGCTCCCAACGGCAGCGTGTCGTTGATATTTCTATTGAAGAAGAAGAAACATACATAAACAAACAACTGTCGAAGGTTTACCCGGAGCTGCGAACATTTATGTTTACGTGCTTGTTTCACCTTCGATCAACGGCAGCGTATCAATGCTACTGTTGATCCATTTCGACCTCCTCATCGCCCTCGCCCTCCCCTCCCTCCCCCTCTCACGAGCGGCACCCTGCTGGGAGGGGGGCCAGGGGAGCCGCCACGGGGGCTCCGCGGCGCAGCCTCAAAACGACGGGCGCGCGCCTGGAAGAACAGGCCCGAGGGGTCCGTGCAGAACTCCACGGCCGAGCCCACGAACTCGTGGAAAGCACAAGTCCAAAACACAGTGTGGGTGACCTGGTCGATGAGGGCGTCCTTCGACAGGGGTGGCAGTCCCTGGCAGCGCTTCCCACTATTTCAAAGGCCAGGCCCAACGCCAGTCCCGCCTCCCCCCCCCAGGAGTCACGGACCAGCCCATATCTACTCGTAGGCATCGCCAAGTGTGATCCGACCGCATGCAGAGCAAAAACCAGCGCCATCTCCGTACGGGACCAAACGATCATGGCCCCAGTTCCCCCTGGACCTCTGCCCACCTCTTGGATCCTGCCCACAAGAAGTCCCAGGAAGGTCGATTCTACAGGCGGTGGACAAATCCTGCACTCGGAATGTAGCTGCCACGCGCGCAGGCAGGCGACGATCCTCCTGGGCGAGGCGCGCTTCGCCAGAGGCGCGCCTTGCGGCGCAGCGCCCCACGTAGCGCCCGGAGGCCCCGAACTGACAGGGGCCTGGGTGGACTCTCGCGGCCGCGCGTCGCGCTCGTTGCCCGCTCCTCAGACAAGCAAATTCCAGCCTCGGAGATGACCCTTCTCCTCTGACTGTCCGCGCGCCTGCCTCGTGCGCCGAGCATCGGGATCGCAAGGGATGCAGCAGTCGTGTCGGCATGTGAAATGTGCGATCCAACTCTAGCAGTCCATCCCGCTCCTCCTCATAAACAACTCCGCCCTGTCGCAGCCCGAAGCCGGTCGGAAGGGCGGGCTGGGTACTCGCATGGGACCTCCTCCCCATTTATGACCCAGATGCTCAAGAAAGGGAAACGGCTTCACACATTGCAAAGTTGCAATAGTGTCACGGATTGAGGGCGGCTCCGTTTCAAAATGAGCGCCGCCCACGTTCGTCTTAGAAATTTGGATTTGCACTGAGTCCCATGGATAACGTACCAGAAATTGCGTGTTGGAGCGATTTAGGATTGCCAGACGGCAACAGTCACGTTGATCCGCGGTGTTGAAGCCCCAGGAATGGTGATTTGGCACGATTCCGGATCGTCAAGGCGCAACAGTCAGGTATGTTTCGTGGCGTTGAAATCCAGAAAAGTGTTCCAGCACGCTTCAGGATCTTCAAACGTTTGTCTCCCAACGGAGTACTTCCCTCAATGGGCATAAGACCTTGTATGAGCCTATGAGAAGGGAGGCCTGGCGGGAAGGTTTAGTTCAACGTCGTTGATGAGTATTGGTGTTACACTGACCCGCAGACCCCTTCCTCTTCAACCACTCCTCCTTCCTCTCTCGGTCAGCCACGCACGGGTGGTCAGAGAGGGCAGCGGGAGGCACATAAAAACGGTGGACTCCCCCCCATGATAAACACACGGCTCCTTTTTGTACTGAGGCGAGCAACGGAATGTCCAGTACTGCTGTATCTCGGGATCTGCCAGTACTTCCAGGTCGCCCTCGTAGTACAGGTTGATGTAGGCAGCGTGCCACTCGCGGAACATCCTTGGAATTTGAAAACTTCCCGATGAGGTGCCAAGGAGCGTGCTTGTGAATCGACACACATGCGGGCAAGAAGGACAACGAGGGGCGCATCGATATCGAACACAAACAAATACTGCCCAAAGGCGAGAAAACATGGTCTGATATAGTGTGCCAGACGTGTCCATGTATTTCCATGGTGGGAGAAGCAGAGCAAGAGAGTGAGATAGACAGAGAAGGAGAAACATACAACGAAAGGAGCGAATCGGTGATACCCAACCGCCACCTTCGGGAACCCTCGGATTTGAAGCGGCTTGCTGTGCTGATGCATCACCAAACACTTGTCGCCTTTGTCTACCTAGTACCTCATTTTACCTATGTGTTACGCCTCTTGTCTCTCAAAAGACCTTTGCCAAATGTATACTAACAAAGTCCGCAACGCTAGGAACACGCCATCCTGTGCGTGTGTGCGTGCCAGCCCACTGGCTGCTCGGGGTTGCCCATGATTTCAAGGCGACGCCACCAGACGATCAGAAGGTACAAGTGGCTTCCAGGACAGCAACACTACGCCCCCATGGGGGGAAGAAAACTACAAATTTAGCGGGCGAGTAGATATCACATACACTTTGGCGCGATTCGGGGCGCCTGTCTCAGGACGGCTGAGATGTCAGTACCTCCATCCTCACCCGTAGGTGTATAACCTTCCCAGCCGCCCTGAGACAGGCGCCCCCTATCGCAGAACACATTATGCCATAAGCTGCTGAATCTGTCGCTCTGGCGGCCCACTTTCTCAGGGTGATCCGGCGCTGCACATGTGGCATTGGTAGTTGTGCGCGCCCACGGGGTCACATTGGCTCGCAGGCGAACACACACTAGTAGGTTGGTAGCCGCGGTAGGTCCGATGGCACGGGAAGGCTTTTTGTGTCAGCGCTTGCGCCCTCACCCCTCCCTCACTCCCGGTCTGTGCTTAAGGGGCTGTTCACACGTGTTGCTAGGTAGGTAAATAGGTTTGTACCAGTGCAGCCCGCTCTGGCTCGAGTAGCTATCACTCTGGCCCGAGTGCCTCCTTCGTGAAGATTACGTTCCACGTCGTAAGTCGGTCTGTGGTGATACCTGCCACGTTGGCTCTCTCCCCGTTCTGGTCTCTCTGTGCATCTTTTTCTGTTCTGGATCGCTCCTGGGCTGGGGTCCTCGGACCTGCCGAGAAGGTGGGCCTCGTTGGCCTGGCCAGGGCCTCCACGGAGGGCCAGCTGTGTGAGGGGGCCCCCGTGCCTGTTTGAAGCACCCTGCCACGGGCCGGCCACCGTGCTGGCGGTAATTGAGGTCAAAGCACACAGTGTTGCCTATTCAGCATGTTTTTGCTTTTGGCACGTGTGTCTCACCCCTTGACGGCTTCACGGGACTGCACATGATATCGTTCTTCGCCCGATAAGGAATACCCAAGACGGCCGAAGATGGTCCCCAAATGCCCCCAGGTCGCAACATGGCCCCAGAGCGCACCCTGTGGCAGCAGAGCACTACAAATCAACCTGTGAGATGGTATGCCGAGCTCCTAAGTGTCCCGATATATGGCAAGTGTGGATGAGCATGGGGGGAGGCAGCAGCAGCGAGCGCAACACATTGAGATATCTGAAGCCGTGGGACAGCATAGCGCGGCAAGTGAAGGTCGCGGGCGCCGGGGCTCAGTCCAAACTCCACGTTTCGCTTTGGGAGAAATGCAAGTACTCGGTATGTATGCACGGTGCTCAGTGCTACGAGCTGCCATTCACTCCCGCAGGGTCCATTCAATGGAAATGGAGCAGCATATCAAAATGTACGACTATACGTAGTAAGCAAAACAGGGAGTCTGTAGCATGGGAATCGATCGACCACCGTTCGAGTGTCCAGACTCCCTACTTCGTGCGACTGGTACAACGACGTCGATGTGCTACATTTCTCATGGAGCCTGCGTTGCAACATCGTGCCCTGGATAGCTTCAAGCGAATATGATAGTCATAGCTACGCAAGGCAATGCAACGGCGGGCAAGTGCCCAACACATTCTTTACCAATGGAACCTGTCCAAACACTATCCGTCCCGCATCGTGTGGCTGCATGCCGAGGTCGATAAAACAACACGGGCTGTCTGGGCGTTCCCGTAACCTTTCCTGTCATGAACGGGAAGCGCGTGAAAGGGAAGAGTTGCGCAAGAACTTGCAGCATCATCGTGATCAAATGTGATATAGGCGAGCTCTCCGAACGCTCACAAAGGATACGTATGGACACGCGCCCCCCGAACGTTTACAAGCATCTTCCTGGTTATCCTCCTCACTCCTCCGCAGGAGGACGACGGCAAAAACGGCAATCGGAGGAGGAGGAGGAGGAGGAGGAGGAGGAGGAGGAGGAGGAGGGGGAGGGGGAGGAGAAGGAGGAGGAGGAGGAGGAGGAGGACCAGCAGCAGTAGCAGCAAGAGCAGGAACAGAGGGTGAGGAGGGGACGGGGAGGAGAACGAGGAAGAGGAGGAACAGGAGCAGGAGGAGGAGGAGTAAGACGAGGCAGAGGAGGATGACAGAGAATGAGGAAGAACGAGAGGAGGAGGAGGAGGAGGAGGAGGAGGAGGAGGAGGTGGATAAGCAAGAACAGCAGGTGGAAGAGGAGAAGGAGGAGGAGGAGAAGGAGTAGGAGAAGGAGGAGGAAGAGGAGGAGGAGCAGAAGGAGGAGGAGGAGGAGGAGGAGACCAGATGGCTTCGAGGGCCCGCTCGAAGGCATGCTGTAAGGGATGTCTCGAGTGAAACGTTGATTCTTCAACGAAAATGTTAAAACACGTGGGTTTTTCAATAATTTCGCTTGTTGGGCCATCTTAGGGGTCATCCGAGACCGCTCCGAAAAGATGCCTTACAAGAGCTGTGCCGGCATCCCATGTTATCGAGGATGTCTCTGGCGAAACGCCCATTTTCGAGGAACCGAGAATTAGGACGTCGATTTCGACATCCCGATTGTTTGAGGATGTCCCGAGCGAAACGCCCATTTTTAGCAAACGACGTCTTAAGATACGACCCCCAACTTCACGATTTTGTGAGGATGTCTCGAGCGAAACGCTCGTTGTGGGAACCTTTCCTGACATGAACGGGAAGCGCGTGAAAGGACAGAGCTGCGCAAGAACGTGCAGCATCATCACGATAAAATGTAATGTAGGCGAGCTCTCCGAACGTCCACAGGGGATACCTACGGACACGCGCTCCCCGAACGTCCACAAGGAGAGTCCTGATTATCCTCCTCACTTCTCTGTACGCCTCCAACGTCGTCCGTCTATCCCTCACTTATCTGATGTGTTCGAAGGCTCGTCCGAAGGCACACACACACACACGCACACACACAGAGGAGGAAGAGGCTCTGGTACGTTTTAGAAGACCTCCTCAAAATCATTTGCAAGGGGGATGTCTCGAGCGAAACGCTTACTCATCTGATGTGTTCGAATAGGAGGGGGCGAAGGAGATGGAGGAACGTGAGGAGCAGACGGCCCTCACGACTGCCCAACAGAGCCTCACAATACGAGCATATACAAGAACTTAATATATAGAGGAAGTATCATATACAAGGACCATCGTACACGAGGAAGATCATATACAACGAAGGCCATATTCAAACAAGATCATATACAACTAAGGGGCCGCCCACCCGCCGTGTCGCATATAGGCGACTGCACCGCCCCTACTCCCGGGGGTCCCTGGACGGCCATATCGTATCTCTGGGATTGTCCAGGGCTTCAATGACGGCCCAGGAAGCCCACCCAGGCCACCAAGATAGCCCAGAATCGCTCCAAGGCGGCCCAAGATGGCCTCCAGACGGCCCAAAAGGCCTCCAACACGCCCCAAGAGGCCTCCAAGAGCCCTGCCAAGAGACATCATATACAAGGAATGTCATAGGCAAGGGCGATCAGATACAAGAACTTAATAGAGGAAGTATCATATACAAGGACCACCAGTATCATATACAAGGACCAAGTATCATATACAAGGTTATCCAAGAACACACCGAAAATATGTCTCATAGCAGCTCTTTCGACAACTCATTTTGTCCGAGGATGTTTCAGGCGAAACGGCAGTTTTTGAAGTTCCAAAATTAGGCCAGCGATTTCAATATCCAGATTTTTTGAAGATGTCTCAGGCGAAACGCTCATTTTTAAGATAAGACGTCTTAAGACACGACCCCCAACTTCACGATTTGGCAAGGACGTCTCAGGCGAAACGCTCGTTGCGGCCCGTTCGAAGGCATTTTGTAAGGGATGTCTCGAGTGAAACGCTAATTTTTCAACGAAAATGTCAAACACAAGTGGGTGTTTCAATATTTTCGCTTCTTGGGCCATCGTGGGGGTCATCCGAGACCGCTCCGAAAAGATGCCTTACACGAGCTGTGTCGGCATCCCATTGTATCGAGGATGTCTCGGGCGAAACGCCCATTTTTGAGGAACCGAGAATTAGAACCTCGATTTCGACATCCCGATTGTTTGAGGATGTCCCAAGCGAAACGCCCATTTTTAGCAAACGACGTCTTAAGATACGACCCCCAATTTCACGATTGTGTGAGGATGTCTCGAGCGAAACGCTCATTTTGGGAACCTTTCTTGACATGAACGGGAAGGAAGCGCGTGAAATCGAAGAGCTTGGCAAGAACGTGCACCAACATTAAAGTCACATGTCACGTAGGCGCTCTTCCCAAACGTTCACAGGGGGTACCAGGTGGAGTTCACTACCCGCGCAAGTTCAGACGTGGCGCTCACCCCGAACGTCCACAAAGGGTACCAGATGGAGTTCACTACCCGCGCAAGTTCAGACATGCCGCTCACCCACAACGTCCCCAAAGGGACCAGATAGAGTTCACTACCCGCGCAAGTTCAGAAGTGGCGCTCACCCCGAACGTCCACAAAATGTACCAGATGGAGTTCACGACCCGCACAAGTTCAGACGTGCCGTTCACCCCGCACGTCCACCAAAGGCACCAGGTGGAGTTCACTACCCGCGCGAGTTCAGAATTGGCGCTGACACCCACGGCGAGATCATGATCAGCATCACCGTCGTCATCATCATCATCATCATCAGCATCATCATCATTACAGTCATCTACCTCATCGCTATCATCAGGGAGGGCTGAACTCGCGCGGAGAGTGAACTCCACCTGCTGTGGGCGAGTATGTTTTGAGGATCTCTCGAGCGAAACGCTTACTTTTGAACAAACATATTGAGAAACCAATGGTTTTTCAATGATTTGGCCGTTGAGGCCATCTTGGAGGTCCTCCAAGTGCATCCCCCAAAGATGCCGTACAACAGCTACTTCGGCATCTCATGTGTTGGAAGATGTCTCAAGCGACATCGACATTTTCGAAAATCAGAAGGTTTCACCAACGATGTATGAGGATGTCTCAAGCGAAACGCTAATTTTAATCATACGAAGGCCTAAAGCATCGTTTGCAACATCCCCCTTTTTCGAGGATGTCTCAGGCGAGAGCCGCATTGTCGAAGATCCGAAGATTTCGCGACCGATTTCAACATCCCGATTTTCGGAGGATGCCTTAGGCGAAATCGTATGTTTTACTATAGAGCGTCTTAAACGATAGCCTCGAACGCCTCCATTTTGAAAGGGTATCTCAAGCGAAATGGCCATTCTGGGGAACCTTTCTTGACATGAACGGGAAGCGCGTGAAATCGAAGAGCTTGGCAAGAACGTGCACCAACATTAAAGCCACATGTCACGTAGGCGCTCTTCCCAAACGTTCACAGGGGGTACCAGGTGGAGTTCACTACCCGCGCAAATTCAGACGTGGCGCTCACCCCGAACGTCCACAAAAGGGTACCAGATGGAGTTCATTACCCGCGCAAGTTCAGACGTGCCGCTCACCCACAACGTCCCCAAAGGACCAGAATGAGTTCACTACCCGCGCAAGTTCAGACGTGGCGCTCACACCGAACGTCCACAAAAAGTACCAGATGGAGTTCACGACCCGCGCGAGTGCAGACGTGCCGCTCACCCCGCACGTCCACCAAAGGCACCAGGTGGAGTTCACTACCCGCGCGAGTTCAGAATTGGCGCTGGCACCCACGGCGAGATCATGATCATCATCACCGTCGTCACCGTCGTCATCATCATCATCATCATCGTCATCATCATCATCATCATCATCATCATCACCAACACCACCACAATCATCATCATCATCATCATCATCATCATCGTCATCGCCATCATCATCATCATGAGAATCATCATCATCACCACCATCATCATCATCATCATCATTATCATCATCATCAACATCATTACCGTCATCAACCTCTTCACTATCATCAGGGAGGTCTGAACTTGCGCGGGGAGTGAACTCCACCTGCTGTGGGCGAGTATGTTTTGAGGATCTCTCGAGCGAAACGCTTACTTTTGAACAAAAGTATTCAACAAAAAACAAATGGTGTTTCAATGATGTTGCCTTTGGGACCATCTTGAAGGTCCTCCAAGAGCATCCCCCAAAAATGCCGTACAACAGCTACTTCGGCATCTCATGTTTCGAGGATGTCTCATGCGAAATCGACATGTTCGAAAATCCGAAGGTTTCACCAACGATTTCAACATCTCAATTTTCTGAGGATGTCTCCAGCGAAACGCTCAGTTTTGCATAAGAGGTCTGAAAGCAGCTTTTTCGACATCCCACTGTTTGAGGATGTCTCAGGCGAGAGCCCCATTTTCGAAGATTCGAAGATTTCGCGACCGATTTCAATATCCTGGTTGTTTGAGGATGTCTCAGGCGAAATCGTCATTTTTAGCATAAAATGTCTTAAACGATAGCCTCCAACATCTCCATTGTGTGAGGATGTCTCAGGCGAAGTGGCCATTCTGGGGAACCTATCTTGACATGAACGGGAAGCGCGTGAAATCGAAGAGCCTGGCAAGAACGCGCACCAACATTGATGTCGCATGTCGCCTAGGCGCTCTTCCCGACCGCGCACAAGGGGTACCAGGTGGAGTTCACTACCCGCGCAAGTTCAGACGTGGCCCTCACCCGAACTCCCTAAAATATACCAGATAGGGTTCCCTAGCCGCGCAAGATGAGACTTTGCTCTACACTGATATCCAAGAGGGTTTTGCTTCTCCAACGTAGATCTATACAACCTACTGGAAAGCGAAAGTGGCGACACAGCAAAACCTAAAGAGCAGCGAACCACCTCAGAAATGAAGGCGGCGCTGGAGGCGGACAAACTGTTACAAAGCCGGCCTCCCTGACCCAGATACCTCCAAGACGGTGCAAGAGGCTCCAAAGAAACCCCACAAGCGTTCCAAGAAGACGCCGAAGAGGGCCCAAAGAGGCAAACATCTTTGCTTTACACTGATATCCAAGAGGGTTTTGCTTTCTCTAACGTAGATCTATACAACCTACTGGAAAGCGAAAGTGGCGACACAGCAAAACCTAAAGAACAGTGAACCACCTCAGAACTGAAAGCGGCGCTAGAGGCGGACAAACTGTCACAAAGCAGGCCTCCCTGACCCAGATACCTCCAAGACGGTGCAAGATGCTCCAAAGAAGCCCCACAAGCGTTTCAAGAAGACCCCGAAGAGGGCCCAAAGAGGCAAACATCATTGCTTTACACTGATATCCAAGAGGGTTTTGCTTTCTTTAACGTAGATCTATACAACCTACTGGAAAGCAAAAGTGGCGACACAGCAAAACCTAAAGAACAGTGAACCACCTCAGAACTGAAAGCGGCGCTGGAGGCGGACAAACTGTTACAAAGCCGGCCTCCCTGACCCAGATACCTCCAAGACGGTGCAAGAGGCTCCAAAGAAACCCCGCAAGCGTTCCAGGATGTCTCAGGCGAAATCGACCTTTTCGAAAATCCGAAGGTTCGCCAGCGATTTCAATATCTCAATTTTTCTGAGGATATCTCAGGCGAAAGGCTCATTTGTCAAACAAGAGGTCTTAAAGCAGTTTTTTTCAACATCCTATTGTTTCGAGGATGCCTCAGGTGAGAGCAACCACCTCAGAACTGAAAGCGGCGCTGGAGGCGGACAAACTGTTACAAAGCCGGCCTCCCTACCCAGATACCTCCAAGACGGCGCAAGAGGCTGCAAAGAAGCCCCAGAAGCGTTCCAAGAAGACCCCGAAGAGGGCCCAAAGAGGCAAACATCTTTGCTTTACACTGATATCCAAGAGGGTTTTGCTCTCTCTAACGTAAACCTATACAACCTACTGGAAAGCAAAAGTGGCGACACAGCAAAACCTAAAGAACAGTGAACCACCTCAGAACTGAAAGCGGCGCTGGAGGCGGACAAACTGTTACAAAGCCGGCCTCCCTGACCCAGATACCTCCAAGACGGCGCAAGAGGCTGCAAAGAAGCCCCAGAAGCGTTCCAAGAAGACCCCGAAGAGGGCCCAAAGAGGCAAACATCATTGCTTTACACTGATATCCAAGAGGGTTTTGCTCTCTAACGTAGATCTATACAACCTACTGGAAAGCGAAAGTGGCGACAAAGCAAAACCTAAAGAACAGTGAACCACCTCAGAACTGAAAGCGGCGCTGGAGGCGGACAAACTGTTACAAAGCCGGCCTCCCTGACCCAGATACCTCCAAGACGGTGCAAGAGGCTCCAAAGAAACCCCGCAAGCGTTCCAGGATGTCTCAGGCGAAATCGACCTTTTCGAAAATCCGAAGGTTTCGCCAGCGATTTCAATATAGCATTTTTTCTGATGATGTCTCAAGCGAAAGGCTCATTTGTCAAACAAGAGGTATTAAAGCAGTTTTTGTTCAACATCCTATTGTTTCGAGGATGTCTCAGGCGAGAGCCCCATTTTTGCAGATCCGAAGATTCCCCGACCGATTTCAGTATTCCCATTTTGTGAGGATGTCTCAGGCGAAATCGTCATTTGTAACATTAAAAGCCTTAAGCGATAGCCTCCAACATCTCCATTTTGTGAGGATGTCTCAGGCGAAATGGCCATTCTGGGGAACATCATCATCACCATCGTCATTACTGTCATCATCAGCGGCGCCGTCATCGTAATCTCATGTTTCGAAGACCCGTCCGAGAACAATGTTTTGAGGATGTCTCGAGCGAAACGCTCACTGTTGAAGAAACGTATTAAAAAACAATTGTTTTTCAATGATTTCGCTTTCTGGACCATCTCAGAGGTCCTCCAAGAACACCCCCAAAAGATGCTGTACAGCAGCTACTTCAACATCATTTTTTTGGAGGATGTCTCATGCGAAATCGACATGTTCGAAGATCCGAAGGTTTCGCAAGCGATCTCAACATCTGAATTTTCTGAGGATGTCTCAAGCGAAACGTTAATTTTTGGCATAAAAAGTATTAGAGCAGCTTTTTCGACATCCCACCTTTTTCGAGGATGTCTCAGGCGAGAGCCCCATTTTCGAAGATCCGAAGATTTCGCGTCCGATTTCAACATCCGCATTTTGTGAGGATGTCTCAGGCGAAATCGTCATTTTTAACATAAAACGTCTTAAACGATAGCCTCGGACATCTCCGTTTTGTGAGGATGTCTCAGGCGAAATGGCCATTCTGGGGAACCCGCCTGGGTCTGACCACGGAGCAACCCCGAGCCCTTCCCCTCCTGGACCTCCCCAGTTGATAATATTTCCCTCCGGGTCTACAGCAACGTCCATCGCGCGACTCTTCGAGTCTAAGCGCGCTTCCCGTCATCCGCCAGGTTCGAATAAAGGAGCAATCCCGAGCCCTTCCCCCCTCTGCACTCCCCCCAATTGATAATATTTCCCTCCGGGTCTGCAGCAACGTCCATCGCGCGACTCTTCGAGTCTAAGCGCGCTTCCCGTCATCCACCAGGTTCGAATAAAGGAGCAATCCCGAGCCCTTCCCCTCCTGGACCTCCCCAGTTGAATTTCCCTCCGGGCCCACACCAACGTCCATCGCGCGACTCTTCGAGTCTAAGCGCGCTTCCCGTCATCCGCCAGGTCCCTGACCACGAGGCGGCGCCGCACGTTCCCCCTCCAGACCTCCCCCTGATACATAAATCCCTCTGGGCAAACAGACGTCCATCGCGCGACTCTTCGAGTCTTGGCGCGCTTCCCGTCATCCGCCAGGCTCTGTATCACGAGGCGGCCCCGCACGTTCCCCCTCCAGACCTCCCCCAGTTGATAAGTAAATCCCTCTGGGCAAACAGACGTCCATCGCGCGACTCTTCGAGTCTCGGCGCGCTTCCCGTCATCCGCCACCGTGCCAGTGGCACGCTCAGCCACGCTAGAATGCTTGTCGATTGTCGATTGTTGTTGTAATCCCGACCCCGCCCCCCTCGTCGGAACCTGGGCCCGATCCTCCCCCCCCCTCTGAAATTGTCATCTGGCACCCTGCTCGGCCTCCAGACGGTTCCAAGATGCTGGACAGGCGCCTGCCTGAAGCCTATCCAAAGACGACCCAACGAGCCCCAAATCGTCCAATGGTTCCCCATGAGACCATAAGAACCCTCCAACGAGACGGCCAAAGAGACCTCCAGCGAGGCCCGAAGAGGCAAATCACTACACAAGGACGGAAACAAGTCACAGACATTTGCAGATGCTTGCCTCCGAAGCGTTGCGACTGAGAGCCCCAAGAAACCCCAAATGTGTCCCACGATGCCCTCAAGACGGCGCGACACCCTCCAAAGTGGCTCAATAATACCCCAGGATGGCCTCAACAACAGCCCTACGACCCACTCCGACGGTTCCCAAGATGGCCCAGCCAGAGCCTCTTCGGGAGGGTTGGGTGGAACCACGGAACACAAGACGGCGTCGAGACCCCACGGAGGCCCCGAGCAGACCCCCAAAGGCGGCCGAAAGACACCTCAGAGGCCCCCAAGATGCTGCAGACCAGACACCAGTGTGCCTTCACGGGGGAGGAGGGAGATGGATGAGGACGAGGCCGCGGGCAAGGAGGGGGCGGCCAAGCAGGAGCGAGTCTTCAACTAAAGCTGCGTCTCAGAGGGCTGCTGCGCTGGCACGGTGGAAAGGCAGGCGACCTTGGGAAACACCCACCAGCACCTTGCGTGCTGGGCCGAACGCCGCACTAGAGAACGACTTGCCAACTCATCCCCTCACGAAGTACAGTTGCTGCCAGGCTACCTGCCTGGCAGACGAGAGGCGCACAACCAAAAGAAGCGTTCCTCCATACTGCCAGCCCGTCCTCAAACATGGGCATCGTTGCCTTCAGATCCTCTGGTAAGTCGCTTTCTTCGTAGGTTTGCGGCCACGTCCTAGCAACGTTGCGAATAACAGTGGTAAAATAGTAGACACACAGTGATCAGCGATAGCGACATGACATCATGAACGGATAATAATGGAGCAAAGCGGATAAGAAATGCATATGAGCTTTCCCAACTGCTGCGTGGCAACCAGAACCATCGAGCGCGCTTCGCGCGCCCAAGTTCTGGCTAGCTTGTGAACCAAACCAGCGCGAAAGAAGGACCGTGCCATACTGCTCCAGATCCGCAGGGTGTCGATTGCATTTTAGGGTAATGTTGGGGTTGGGACCTGTGCTGACGCTATATGGCCTCTCCCAGGGACGCCACGGAGCTTTTCCAGCCGAAAGACTGGATATCACAGGACTCGTACTCGTCAAATAAAGTCTGAATGCTTCTGAAGGTCCTTTCGGTGTATGGTACATGTCAATGACATCCTGAAGGAAGGAGGCCAAGGCTGTAGACACGCAGAAAGCCCCCGTGGCCGACAATCAATGAGAAGCTCGCTCAACTGCGATCAAGTTCCAGGGGGCTGCCTTAGGCTGTCTTGGGAATGTTTCGGAGTTCCTCGTGGGGTTGGGGGGGGCGGCTAGAACTAGAAGGGGCCCGACGTATGAGACCACGGCATTTGCTCTGCCAAGGAGCTTGGTGCATAGACGCCCTGCGGCCCAAGCTGATGTGCCTGTACACAGAATTTCCATTTCCTTGCACCAACCTTTGACCCGCCAGACGACGTGGTGCACACAGCAGAAGCATGGCCACCAGAAGGCACCCTCCTTGGCGAAGAGCCCAAACACGAAACACATAACGGTGCCCATCCAAACCTAAGGGCCGTTCTTCTAGAAGCCCGAAGGGCAACACACGCAGAATGAATGCTGGGAGGTCCGCGCAGATTTCTAGGGTCGGCGCTCAGTCCCCTCCCCTGGAGCGCGAAGCCCGCCAAAAGGTGCCGCCCGAGCGGGGGCCAACGCCGATCCAAGAACAATCCGCGTGGACCTCCGACAGTTCACGACTGTGCAGCTTATGTTGCTGCCCCCCCTACATCAACCCTCGGGCCAACTGTACGCTGAACATCCCCCCCCTGAACACGGGCACCCGCAAGCGCCAGGGCGCCCAGCCGACGCCAGCGCTGACAGCGCCGATGGCGCCGAGAACGCGAGCCGACGCCGACCAACAATGCACGCCATCAGCGCACTTAGAGGCCGAGGGTGAAAAAACTCTAGGACACCCGACTTCGCACCCTTGCGCATCTGAGGAGAGAACAGGGTACCGATGCCGCTACTCCACAAGTTCTCTCCCGGGGTACGTTCAGACCAAACTTCCGAGGCGAATTCGGCTGTGGCGACGACGGAAGGATACCAGTATCTCGGCGGCGCGCCTGGGGGGGAAATGAGAAAGAGAAGGCCTTCTCAGAAGGCTCGTAAGTCTCCCGGCCCTATGAGAAACTTTCGAAGCCTCCCCCGAGGACGCCGAAAGCCTCTCAGATGGCCGGAGGCCTTCTCACTTCCCCACTCCTCGCTCGCCGCCGGGCATCGGCAGGTTCTCCTCCTCGGAGCATCGTGCCCCGCGACACGCGGTCATCCCCGTGCCCTCGCGGGGCCGCCGTGGAGAGGAGCAGCCCTCCCGCCGGGGCCGCGGCGACGCGAGGCGCCCTCCCAGTGGGGGGCGGTGGCCCGGAGAGCCTCGGGATCGAGCAGAACGGTTGCGCGCTCGCCGCCGCTGCGCTCTCTGGGCGTGGCGGCGGGAGGCCCGAGGGCCTCTCCGGGCGAGGTCGCGGGGGTTTGGGAGGGGGGAGCGCTGCCAAGGAGTCTGTCGGGCCCCCCTTCTCGCCAGTTTCGGGCCCCGCGGAGGGAGGAGACGGGAAGTGGGGGCGAGAAGAGGGGAGGGCGAGCGCCAAAGGGGGGGAGGGGGGCGAGGAAGGGGAGTGATACGAGGGGGAAGTGGTGAGAAGTGAGGGGCACATTGGTGGAAGAGCAACGCGCGAGAGGCAGACGGAAAATAAAACGGGAGCTGGAGGAAGAGGAGGAGGAGGAGGAGAATGAGCCAATGAGGAGAAGAGGGGAGAGAAGGAGGAGGGGTAACGACCAGGACGATGGGGAGAAAGTGTGCTCTCCACCAGGTGTGGCAGGAACTTCGGAGCAAGCGTGCACGGTGTCCAACAAATGCAAAGCCATATGCCACACTATGACAACTGCTCTGAAATTGCACCCAGAGAAACGCAAGCGGTGCCTGTACCGAAATGAAGAGAATGCGGCGTCGAAGGCACCAACGAGCCCTTCGTGCTTCCAGGGCGTCATGTGGTGCAGGAAACCATTCTGGAGATCTCGGTTTCCATATGTGTGTGCACGTGCGTATACAGCATTATGAAAACATGCAAATAATCTGTACACATGGTCGCAATCGCGCCGCGAAGCACTCAGTGGAGTGTCCAAGGGTCCCTCTGAACCCTCAATAAGAATCGTACAGGGGCCGACCGCAATCATGTTTAAACGAAAGTGCGATTCACACGAAACAAACAACAACACACAGCGTTTGAAACGAACGTTCAAGCCGAAACTTGTGCCGAACGAAACTAGCAACGGCACGGGGCATTTGACATAACAATGAAAAACTAAACGAAACAACAACGACCACAGAAACGAACAACAAACCGAGGCCCAAACCAAGCCAAACAGCGTTGTGGTCGATCCTTGAAGCAATGAGCACTCTGCAATGGGGCCACAATCCCCGTATTCCAAGCGCTCTTTGGGGCTTGGCGCATGTTCCCACGTGACGTTCCCGACACGGGCCCAGAGAGCTCCAATAGGCCCACAAGACGGTCCAAAAAGGCCCCGAAACTGCTCAAGCGCGCTCCGAAACGCCCAAGATGGCCTCAAAGCTGCCCTGACTCCCCGAGGGGGCTTCGAGAGGCCCCCCAAGAGGGAGCCCACGAAGCATGAAATCATTGACTCCCCATACTGGTTGAAGAGATCTTAGCGTTTTCGCCGTTTCTGTCGTCCGACGTCGCTCCAAGGCGGCCCAAGAAGCCTCCAAAATCGCCCCAAGACGCCCCAAGACAGCCCAATAGGGCCTCAAGCCGGACCCAAATACGGTCCAAGAGGGTCCCAAGAAGGGGAACTCGAATTAATAATTCAAGTCCCCCGCCCCAAGATGATCCCCGAGACCGCAAGCAGGCCCCCAAGAGGCCCCCGAGCAGCCCTCTGGAGACCCCCAAGAGGCCCAAAGGAGGCCCAATAGAGGCCCCCGAGCCACCTCCGACAGGCTTGCGAGGCCTCCCCCCGTCCGAACCCGCTGGCTGTACCACTATAACAAGGTGCTTGTGTCGGATTCGCCTCGTGATTCGCACGATGTGGCTCATCAGCTTATTCTTGTAGACAGGTAACGTATGGAAGCGTGGGATAAGAGATAATATCAGAATATGTTCTAAACATGCTCGGGATGCTTTCTTGGAGATATTAGACACATGTTCGAAATATGCTCGAATTATGTTCGGAAATCGTGACGCCGCCGACTGCAGGGTGGTCGTATAGCGTCCGCCACCCATTTCGGCGGGAGTCGTCGTCGTCGTCGTAGTCGTAGTCGTGGGAGTCGGAGTTGGAAACGTCGTCGGAGCCGTCGTCGGAGTCGAAGTCTCGGAGTCAGAATCGGAGTCAGAGTCGACTTCGTCGTCGTCGTCGTCAGCGTCGGCGTCGTCGTCGTCATTGTCGTCGGAGTCGTCGGTGCCGTCGTCGTCGTCGTCGTCGGAGTCGTCGTCGTCAGAGTCGTCGTCGAAGTCGGAATTGTGGTCGACGTCGTCGGAGTGGTCGTCGGAGTCGTCGAAGTCGCCGAAGTCGTCGTCATGGGTGTCGTCATCGTCGTCGTCGTCGGGAGTCGGAGCCAGGGTCGGGGACACCATCGTCATCGTCGTCGTTGTGGTCGTCGTCGTCGTCTCGTCGTCATCCTCGTCGTCGGAGTCGGAGTCGTCGAAGTTGTTGTCGTCGTCGTCGTCATCGTTGTCGTCGTGGTTCGTCGTCGTCGTCGTCGTCTTCGCCGCCGCCGCTGCCGGCGTCGTCGTCGTCGTCGTCGTCGCCAACGTCGTCGTCGTTGTCATCATCGTCGTCGTGGTCGTCGTCGTGATCGTGGTCGTCGTCGACGTCGTCGACGTCGTCGTCGTCGTCGGAGTCGTCCTCGTGGACGTCGTCGGAGTCGTCCGTCGTCGGAGTGGGAGTCGTCTTCGTCGTCGTCGAAGTCGTCGTCGGAGTCGTCTTCGTCGTCGTCTTCGTCGTCGGAAAGGAGGCAGAGGCGGAATCGGAGTCTTCGTCGCCTTCGTCGTCGTCGTGCGTCGTCGGAGTCGTCGTCGTCGTCGTCGTCGTCGTCATTGTCGTCGCCTTTGTCGTAGGAATCGGAATCGTCGTCATCGTCGTCGTCGGAAACGCCGGAATCGTCGGAAATGAATCGGAATTGTCGGAATCGTCGGAGTCGGAATCTTCGGAGCCGGAGCCGGAGCCTGATTCGTCGCCGTCGCCGTCGTCGTCGCCGTCGACGTCGTCGTCGTCGTCGGTTTGGGTCCCCGGAGACCTTCGCACCCAGGAGGTCCCCGAGAGGCCCACGAAAGGCCCTCAAGAGGCCCCAAGAGGCCCCGAAGAGACCCAAAAGAGACCCCAAGAGGCCCCAAAACGGCCCCCAAGAGGCCTGCAAAGTGCTGCCCAGAGGCCTCCCCTGCCAGGAGACCCCCAAGGGATCGGCGGCGCGGCGTAAGCCCAAGAACCATTCTAGAATCACTCGTCTCGAAACCGTCCAACTCCCTCCGACGAGGACGACGACGGACGACGGACGACGGAAACGGACGACGACGAACGACGAACGACGAACACGAGGAGCGACGAAAGACGACGACGACAGACGAACGACGAATGACGAGGGCAACGACGAACGACGAACGACGAACACGACGAGCGACGATGATAAACGACGACACCATTGAATACGATATCGAAGCTAGGGATACATCACGCACTCGCGCGAAACCGTGATCAACATATGCTTCAAATTGAAGCCATATGCAATACAATGGCACTTGCAAATCACTTATAAGTCGTAGTTGTTCGGAACATCTTCGAAACATATTTGGTTTACTTGTGTTTGAGGAACACCCGTGAACCGAACATAGAACGAACATATGCCGAACATCTCAGTAACAACCCACGAAAATAACGACTTCGAACATCTCAGAGAACTAGGGGAACGAAGCATGACATAAACATAGAAACTGATCGGTCCGCGCAGATTTCTCGGATCGGCGCTGGGGCCCCTTGGCGGCGCCTCCGACGCCGCCCCTGGCGCGCTCCGCGCGCCAGGAGGGGGGTCCAGTGCCGATCCGAGAAATCTGCGCGGACCTCTCAGTTTTTATGTTTCTGTCATTTTTCTTTCCCATAAAAACACACACAAACACACACACACACACACGCACACACACACACACAGACACACACACACACACGCATCGTGCTCAGTTCCATATGGGGCCAACTAAAATTTGATTCATAATACCTGTCTTCATGAATTCATTCATCACGAAACGATTCCCAACTATCCTGGTGTTGGGTCCTCGTTTTTAATGAAACAGCGCCCCGCGGTTCTCCTCCTTTTCCTCCTCTTCTTCCTCCTCACTCCTCTCCGCATATCACCACCCGTCATCACCACCGTCATCGTCATCATCACCGTCGCCATCACACAAACATGTCAACACACCCCTCACACGTATCGTGGCCCCATCGGGAACTCGACCGAAGTCCCCAATGGATGCGGCCGCCTGCGTCCGCCGCAGTCATTTCGGCACACCTCTGGCGTGTGAGTTTCAAAGGCCCTCGAAACAACCTGAGGCTCAATTACTGAGCTTCAACTCTACCGGGGGTGGGTGCCGGGGTGGCTCTGCCGGAGAGGGTGAGAGGGGGCGTCGAATTAATTCCCGGGGCGGAATCGGAGCTCCAGCTCACTCCGGGACGGCCCCCTCTCGCCCAGGAGGGCCCCAACATGGGCCAAGAGGGCCCCTGGTCGCCGAACGATCGCTACAAAACGCCCACAAGACGGCTCCAGAAGCCTCCACAATGCCCTCAGAAGCCATGAAACGGCCTCCAAAAAAAGGCCCCCGAACAACAAACAAATGTCTCATTTCACATGGGAAACGTTAAATTTTATCATTTTTGCTTCTTGGGCCGCCAGAGCGTCGCAGACGCCCCAAGAGAGCACCAAAACGGACCAAAAAAAACGCCATGAGGGCTCCGAGATGGCCCAAGAAGAGCCCAAGATGGCCCTGGAGGCCCCCTGAAAAGGCCCAAGAGGGCCCCAGGACGAGCCCAAGAGGCGCCTGAGAGGGCGCCAAGGCGCCGAAAGAAGCGCCGATGACAGCCAAAGGAGCCCCCAACAGGCCCCCAGAGGCCCCCAAGAGGCCTGAAGAGGCCCCAAGACGCTTCCAACTTGCCCCGAAGAGGCCCCCTGAAGCCCCCGAAAGGCCCCCAGGAGTCCCAGAAAATGTCCCAAGACGCCTTCTAGAGGCCTCCAAGCTGCCTCCCAGACCCCCCACCCCGAGAAGCCCAAAACCGGCCCCAATGCATCCGCAGCGCTTACGTCTGAACGCAAGCGCTGCAACACAAAAGGTTCTTTCACGCTTTCACATCTTCGCCCGTCTTCGATGTCCTTCACATCCATGATCCCACAAAGGCCCGCAGAGGACCGCGCGAAGGCCCCAGCGACCCCCAAAACAACATAGCTCCCAGCAAATACCGGTGATGCACAAGGATCCAAAAAGAAGTGTGACGCAGACATCTCTAGCACAAAGCTTTTCAGAGAGTGCACCAAATCGGCGAGGTGCCAACCCAAAGAGGGCCAACACCTGGCCCCAAAGAAGCTGTCCAACAACCGCCGAACATCCCCAACAACCGCCGAAAATCTCCTCATCCTCGTCATGCTCCCCTTTCTCCCCCTCCCCCTCTTAGGTGGTTCCAGCGCCGCGGCCGTTTGCGTTCCCCTGGCATGGCCCGACTTTCTCTAGCCCCAAGTCGCCAGGCGTCCTCCTGCTGGACCCTGGCACACTCCTCATGCATGGCGCTTGCGCAGCCCCGCCTCGGGAGGTGGGCGCGACCTCGCCCTCAGCCTGCAGGCGGCGGCGGGCTGCGATTGCCGCGGTCCGACATGCGCAGCGGGCGGCCTGCGCGCTCACCGCAACGCTCGGGACGTTGCCTTGCGCGCGGACGGCGCAGCCGCCCATCGAGCGCATCGCCCACCTGTCGGCGGCGGATGGCGCGCAGTTGGCTGGCCGGGTTATCCTGGACTGCTTGGGCGACGCGTCCGCGGCTCACACGGCCCCTCACTCATGCCACATCCCTGGGGCAGCCGCTGGGGGAGTTCTTCGCGGAACCGCCAGTGCAGCGTCTCGTTGGCAGAATGTTCCTCGCCCTGTTCCTGGGCCTCGCGGGCGCATGTTTCTCGGAGTCTCTGCTGCTTGTGCTGGTGTTTCGCTTCGCCGTGGTGTTCCTGGGCCTTGCGATCCTTGCAGTCGCACCGGTGTCGTTCTTCGTCCTGTTCCTAAGCCACGCGGGCGCGTGTTCAAGGGCCTTTTCTGCTGCTGGTCCAGACGCTCATCCTCGCCGCGCTTCTCGGGGCCTCCGTGGTGATGCGAACGCCGACTCGCTTCGTGGTGGAGCTGGTCCAGCGTATTACCGGGGGCTTCGCGGTCCGTGCCGCGGGGGTGATGAAACGCTTCCTCGCCCCTGTGCCTGGGCCTCGTGGGCGCGTGTTCAAGAGCATTTGTGCATCTGGTGCGGCTCTTCGACCAGGTCGTGGCGATTTTCCTGGTCCTGCTGGCGTTCAAGGGTGCGCGGATTTACTTCCTTGTCCTGCGGATCTTTCTGGTTGTGCTGAATTTTTCTGAGGATTGCCGGATTTTCCTGGAGGCGCGGTTCTTCGGCCACTTCGTGGCGAACTACCTGGTCCTTCGGATCTTCCTGGTCTTCCTGATTGTGGATTTTTTCGGAGGCTGCGCTGCTCTTCCCGGTTGTGCGGATCTTCGACCAGTTCGTGGCGATATTCTTGGTCCTGCGGTTGTTCCTCGTGGTTGGGATCCTCTTGACGTTCATGGGTGTGCGGACATCCTTCCTTGTCCTGCGGGTCTTCGTGGTCGTGCTGATCCTTTCAGAGGCCTGGCGGGTCTTCCTGGAGGTGCGGTTCTCCGACCCCTTCGTGGCGATCGACCTGGTCATGTGGATATTCATGGTCGTACAGATTCTCTCGAAGCCCCTGCAGTTCCTCCTGTCTTCAAACCCGTCGGTAGCGTGGGGGTCGGCGGCAGCATCTCGGCGGCTGCAAACGAGCTCATTTGGCTCTTACACTCTTCTGATGAGGATGAAATGACCACAGTCTCTGATACGCTGCGGGCAGATGACCTAGATGAGAATAGGTGCCCGTCCTCTCACGATCGACCGGGTCACCCCATTGCAGCTCGCCTGGATCTTCAGCCCCAGCAGCCAGGGAGTGGCTTCGGTGGACTCCCCTCGCACGGAGGGGGGCACAGCCTGGCGGATAGCACGCGCTGTGCTGTCCCAGGTGGTGCAGCAGACCTGGTTCAGGGCATTTCTCGAGGGAGTGGCTTCGGTGGACGTCCTGCGTCTTGCGGGAGGCACGGCTTGGCGGATAGCACGAGCTGTGCGGTCCCAAGTGACGCCACACACCTCCGCTCCCAGGGAGTGGCTTCGGTGGACTCCCCTCGCTTCGAGGGGGGAACAGCCTGGAGGATAGTGCATAGCGCTGTCCCAGGTGATGCCGCAAACCTGTCTGGAGCTCTGGGCTGACGCCTTCCCTGCGCCAGCCCAGTTCCTTTTCCCTTTTTCATTCATGGGTCTGGGCGCTCTCCCCGCGATCCTTCGGGTGGGGGGGCGCGTCACTGACAGATTCCGGGGCGGGCGTCATGCCCTGTCTCCATTCTTAAGTGAACGTCTTCGCGCGCCGCGCGACGTTTCCGAGCAGTGTCGTATCTCCCTCCCCTTCTTCCACCTCCAGTTTCGTCCTGCTCCTCCTCATCCTCAACATGCTACTACTCCTGCCCCTCCCCCCCGCCCCCCTCCACATCATCATGATCCTCCTCCTCCTTCTCCTCCTCCTCCTCCATCCTACTCCGTGTCCTCCATTCCCAATCCCCATCGTCATCCTCACCGCTCGCCGTCGTCGCCGGTCACGACCTCCATCGTGCGCATCTGGCAGCAACGGAAGCGTCCTGGATCGGCGGCACTGGCCGGAGGCCACTACAATATCCTGGTGTTGGGCCCTCGTTCTTAATGAAGCAGCGCCCCGCGTGTATGCTCCTCCTCCTTTTCCTCCTCCTCCTACTCCTTCCTCGCGACTCCCATTCCTGCATCTGCCCTCCGCATGTCACGACCCATCATCACTACCGTCATTGTCATCATCACCGTCGCCATCACACACATTTCAGCACACCCCTCCCACGCATCGTGGCCCCACCGCGAGCTCAACCGAAGTCCCCAATGGATGCGGCTGCATGCGTCCGCCAGACTCATTTCGGCACACCCCTCACCTGATTCGTGGCCCCATAACAGGAGCTTCACCTAAGGCCCCAGTGGCTGCGGCCGCATGCGTCAGACACTCATTCCGGCACACCACTCACACGCTTCGTGGCCCCAGAAGGCCGCCACCTGAGGCTCCAGTGGCTGCGGCCTCATGCGTCCGCCAAACTCATTTCGACATACGCCTCGCACGTTTCGTGGGCCCATGGAGAGACCCACCTAAGGCCCTCCCCTCCCCCTCATACGTTTTGTGGCCCCATTGGGAGCTCCACCTGAGCTTCCAGCGACTGCGGCCGCATGCGTCCGCCACACTCTTTTCGGCACACCCCTGACACGTTTTGTGGCCCCATAGGGAGCTCAACATAAGAACCCGTGGACTTTGCCGCATGCGTCCGCCACACTCATTCTGGGCACGCCACTCCTGTTTCGTGGCCCCATAGGGAGCTCCACCTGAGGCCCCAGTGTTTATGCCTCCTGCTCCCTCCTCCTGCTGATCCTCCTCCTCATCCTCATCCTCTTTCTCCTCCCTCTTGCTCCCTGAGGGGTTGCGGAGTGCGCTCCTGGGGCGCTGCGAAGTGCACAACTGTCGTCACTTTTTTCGGCTGTTGGGGGGTCTAGCGGGGTGGAGTTGCACGCGGATTCAGGCGGGAACTCGCGGCTCATTGGGGGGCTGCGAAGAGCGCAACTGTCGCCACTTCCGTGAGCTGCTGGGAGGGCCAGCGGAGTGGAGTTCCACGCGGACCACCGAACTTGGAAGTTCAAATTTCGAACCTCCGCCTTCAACGACGCGATCGCCCCTCTGGAGAAAGCTGGGGACGAAGGAAGAGGGAAGGAGGAAACGGTCGGAAGAGGGAGGAGGAGACGCGGGAAAGAGAGAGGAGGGGGGAGGAGTAGTGAGGAGGATGAGCAGGAGGAGCATGCGGGGCACAAGGAGGGTGGGGGAACTGACCCCCCGATCGGCCGCCGCCCAGTGTCGCCACATTGGAAGGCTCCTGAGATGTAGCAGGGAAAAGTGGAGGAGAAGGACTGGATTCACAACTACGTATGATTGGTCCCTCGCCAGGGTAGTTCCATCATTTGGTTATTCATGACTTTATGTATGTTCTTCTCGTCGTTCCCCACATCTATCCTACATGCCTCGAAGATTGCCGCTTCTCTCTCATCATGCAACCTCGACGTATTACAGCTGCTTGCAATATTCTGAAACCAACTGGGTATGTGTTGTTTTGTAGACCTATGATGCCCCCTGTGGCTGCCTTACCTGGCAATTCCTTTAGAGGCGGCCTTACGAAAATATGGCATTTCAAGCAACCTCACACAGGAGTTCTTCCGTGCAGACCCCCACGTTTGAAACCAGCTTTGTGACAGCCTTTGCACATGCATTCGACTTGCGACGCCCTTACAACTAACATTGCCAATGTGGGGTATATGCAGTGACATCCGCCAAATCTTTGCAGCGGCCTGCACACAAGAATTTCTTATGTGTGCGGTCTGGCAGCAAGATTTCAAACGCAGGATATGCAGCGGCGGCGGCGTGAACACAACATTTCAGGGGCAAGTCATGGACGCCTCCCATGGCATTGCTGGCTCTTGCGAATCGACGCGAATCGACGCAAAATCGACGCTCATGGACACTAACCGCGGCGCTATATCATCCATTCAAAGACGCTAACCGACGCTGGAGAAAGACTTAAGAGGGTATAATTAACTCCCATACTTTGCTAACGAACCACAAACTACAACGGACACCTGGCAACAAACATAATCAACCGCACAAACAGATGTCTCCAAATGGGAACACAAACACAACTACTAGAACACCCGTGTATCTCGCTAGTTGTCTGTCGCAAATACCAAGCAAAAACTTTACTTCTGGTACCCGTGAACTGGACACCACACTCGGAAACCTTTTCGTAACAGCCGTTGCAAGAGGTTTCCGCGTGTGGCGATTTGCAACAAACAATTTGTTCAATGGTGGGGGGTCTGCAGTGGCTTCCAACCTGAAATCATGTTGTAGCAAATTGTACAACAAGGGTAACGTGATGGCGGTGTTGCATAAGTAATCCCTGTGCGCAGGCTGCAAAACAATGATCTTACAACAGGAGTTCACGTGCGGGGGATCTGAGATCCCCCGCACGTGCAATCCTGTTGCAAAATCTCCGCAATCATAATGCTTTTGTACAGGCTGCTTCACAACGACTTGAACTTTTAATGGTGACATCCACTGCAAATTCCCGAAACTTGAAATGCGGGCGGGCGGTCGCAACCAAACACATATTTGTTGCTAAGGGCTATTCCACAGTAATTTCAAGTGTAGGGGACCCGCAACATAAAAATAACGAGAACCATCGACTGGCTCAGTGATCATCCTACTTTCCCGTGTGAGGTCGCATGGATATTCTTGTGTTTATGGTTTCCCCGTTTCTCAGGTAAACTTCTGCGGCCCCACGGAGATCGCAATGGCGGGCGAGAGGCTGGTTTGGTAGCAGTTTATGAACAGAAGGGGAAACCATGAAAGAGCGCGGGCGCAGGCTTTTTGACATCCCTGGATGCGAAACCATATGTTTGTAAATGTTTTCGGGGCACTCTTTTTAAAAACCTTTACAAAACGTGAGGTTTTGACAGATGCCGGCATGCGCGCGGGACGACTCGCGCGTGTGCGCTTCGTTCCACAAAAACTGTTGACTTTTGAAAAACGAATGCGTGCGCATAGTGTTTTGCAGAAGATGAGGGGGGAACCGATACTGGCCTGCCTGGGACGGTATGAATTCAAATTTAGGATGGACGATGGGGCAGAAGCATAAGCAAATGTCAATGCGAAAAGGTGGCCAGTTAACCCTGGGGGGGGTATATCCTAATACTCTTTTAGAAAAGAGAATACATGTGTTACCATCTACGTTGTGAAATATGTGATGTGCAATACATGTGGTGCAATATTTGTTGCGCAGTCAATGTAGTACAATCGACGTTGCATGCGATCAGAAGCGCGCCGTCGGCTCGAACACCAACTATGCAACCGACGTGCTGCAATCTACGTGGGGCAATATATGTGCAGAAATCGATGTGGGCAATAGATGGGGAGCAAGCCACGTGGTGTAACGTATGGTGTGCAATCGATGTTGTGCAACATATGTTATATGTTGTGCAATAGATGTTGTGCAGCCTTTGTGGGTCAATCTATGGTGTACAATCGATGTGGTGCAGTATATGATGCGCAATCGATGTTTCGTGCAATCTACGTAGTGCAATCCAACGGCGGCGACGGGCGGCGACATGGCGGCGACGGGGCGGCGACGGCGGCAACATGGCCGCCAGACCGAAAGCACGGCCCAGACGAGTTGCGGCGACGAGGCGGCGACGGCGGCCACATATCCGCCAGACCGAAGACACGGCCCAGTTCCTTAGAACAGAAGTAAGAAGCTCTAAATGCAAGTACTGTTTGGGGGATATGTAACCAACAGGACTCCTCGAGGTCATGACGGCTCCAGGAGCTTCCCGCGTGCTCCTTGGGCCCCGGCGCGTCTTCCCGCATGACGTTCGTACCCAAGAGGGCCCCAAGACGGACCAAGCGCGCCCCAAGAGGCCCCAAAGACTCTCCAAGAGGGCCCCGAATCGACGAACAATCGATCCAAGACGCCCAAGATGGCCAGACAACTGCTGATGAAGAGGCGCCCAGGACGTCCCAAGAGAGGCCCAGTAAACTCCCAAGAGACCCCGAAGAGACACACACCGTCAAATCCCCTTTGGAAAACGTGCATTGTAGCAAATACACTGTTTCAGCCTCACTGCGCTCAAGACGGCCCAGGAGACGCCCCAAGGCCCCGAAATTGCACCCAAGAGCCTCCAAAACTGCCTCCAAGGGGCCCCAGAAAAGGCTTCCCAAGAATCCGAACGAGCATCCAAGAGGCCTACAGTTCTGACAGGCACGGTGGCGGGATGGATATATACATAGACATGGATATGTCTATGTATAGATTTTTATATATATATAGCGGTGTATCGATCAATCTACCTGTCGATAATTCGCATGCGGACAGTCATGTCGGAGAGGAGACCATTGAGCGATGGGCATGTCTCTAGTGAATGATTCCACCATATGCCCAATGATGCTTAGCAAGGCGGTAGAAAAGAGCGAAATGAATAGTGTCCTCTGGGTACAAAGTCCAGAAAGACGTGTAATTGATTGACGCCGTGTCGTACATGTTGACATGAAGCAGCCGTCTGATAGGATGATTGGCACGAAATGACTCCCTCATCGACGTGGAGAAAGCATTCGACACAATCCTGGCAAGCGGTGCAAATTACCGACGCTCCAAACACATTCTGCACTGACTACTGCTGAACCTCTGCCACGGCCGGACATGCTTGTAACTACTATGTCCTTTTCTTGCTTCTGCTGCCACCCAGGCAATATTACCGTCCATCACACAGAGGTGCATATTCCTCCCCCGATCTGCAACGCAGGGACAACGAGAACGTTTGCGGACTCATCCTGATGGCGCAACAGTCTGTTCCTGGGCAACCGAGGTCCAGCCAGCCGGCCTACCCCCATTAGGTGGAGATGTATGCCGTCTTCTTCGGGTGTCGCAGCATCTCTCCCCACCCAGAGGGGGAACGCTGGGAGAGCAGCCGTATCCTGTCCTGAACGGGGTCAGGATGGTTCTGACGATGGTGAAGAATAGGGAGGACTGATAACGAAGCCACCACCAGCAGGGCCCGAGACATCGCCAATATTCATACTGTGGAGGTATCATGGACCTCTTCGCTGGAGGTGGCCCGCTGGTGGTGGTGTCGAGTCTCGCTTCCCTTTGCTCCGACAAGGATGATGAGAACGATGAGAAGCATCTGCGCAACGATTACTTCAAGGAGTGCGACGAGGAAGGAACATGGGATGCTTGAGTAAAACATGTTGTAGGGTAGAGTGAACGGAGAAAAATGAGGAGGGCAGGAGGTGGATGAGATGGAGGAGGAACCTCCTCCTCCTCCTCCTCCTCCTCCTCCTCCTCCTCCCAGTTCATCCCCTGACAATCAACGGGTCGGGCGGACTCAGGCTGGCCGAGCGGGCGGAGCCGAACGGGCGGGTCGGGCGAGCCGGGCACACGAGCGAGCGCGAGGACCGAGCTCGTGGCACACGGGCGCGCGGGCGGACCCCTCACGGGCGGGGCCAGGGGGCGGACCCTATTGGGCGGGACGGGACGAACGGGCGGCCCATCGACGCGCGTGGGTCGGGCGGGCAGGACAGTGAGGTGGGCGGGCGGGGCCCGGGGGCGGACCCCCAAACGGGCGGGGCTAGGGGGCGGAACCTATCGGGCGGGGCCCGGGGGCCCTGTGCTGGGCGGGTCAGGGGCCGGGTCAAGGTCAGGTCGCGCGGAGCACGGGAAGCGGGCGGGCGAGGTAGCACACAGGCGACGGAGCGGGCGGACAGCACGGGGGGTCCGGGCCGGGGCGGTCTCGAAGAGGAGCCCTGTACGAGGGGGCCCCCTCCAGTGCAAGGCCGAGCACAAAGGGTTTCGGGCCCGCCTGCCCGCGGGGACTTGCCGTTTGCTCGAGTGACCCCCCAGCGAGCGGGTCTCGAACAAAAAAGGGAGAGACTTGGTCGAGGGGGGTACTCCCGACCAAGTCCCGAAGAGGGGGGACTCCCTCGGGCACAGGACTACGCTGCGCCTCATTCGCGAATATGTTCTCAATTTTTTCCATCTGTGCACAGTTCCCCCCTTCTCCTCCTCGCCCAAGGGGCGATCGATATTTCCAGCATCCCGGCCCTCCGGTCAGCACCATGGCGACATGGCCCCTGATGAATTCCGAGAGGCTCAAGAATGTTCCAGGGGACTACGCGATATATCCAGGAAGCCTTTGAGAGGCATTACGGGCCCGAGGTCATCCCTGGACCGACCGAACTCAGATGAAAGACTCCTGCGATGGATCTGAGACAGCAGGAGCAGAGGCGCACTGATCGAGCGGGAGCAGTCCAGTGGGTGGCTACCAGGTGGTCCACTGCGGTCACCTTCAAGCCCATCGTACATCTCCATGCGTACCTCGTGCGCAGAATAGCGCTGGCTGCTCAGCACCCACCCGTGGCTCCGATGCCCCTCGCTCGTGTCTGCCGCTCCCGCCCGGGCACGCGCTCTTGGATGGCAACGCCCACCTCCCGTGCCTCTTCCCGCCAGCCCGCGGCTCCCCACGCCAGCTGTCTCCCAAACGGAGGGGCAACGTCAGGGTGAAACGGATTAGGAAGGGAAGCATCGACCTAGAATCGGCGACGCATCCTCGATAGATCGGCGATAGGCCCCCGAGAGCATACTTCGCGTTCCTGGGCGGGGTGGGCTATCGGGCCCCTATCGGCGACTGATGGGCGATTGCGGGCCGATGCCTTACCCCCTGAATGGTAAGGTAATGCTCCTGGTTTTGCATAAACAGCCCCCCCCCGGCAGTCCCGGCTGGCCTCGATAGGCTCTTTTCTCTGAATTTCGGCGGTGGACAAACCTCCCTTTAGTAGAAACCTCCCCTTCGTGAAAACGGCCTGGGACCGAAACCGACGGACCCGGACCCGCAAAGATGACGGCCGCGACGCCCTCTCGCGACACGAAAAGGGCCAATTCGCTAATCGACGTGTCAGGGCAGGAGGTCTGTCCTCCTCTGACTGAACAGTTGGCCTCAACAGGCCCCCCGAGTCGTCCGGGGCGGTCTCGACACCTCAACCCTGGGCCGGGGAGCGCACCAGGAGCGCCGCCGGAGGCGGCGCCAGGGCGCCGCGACCGCCCTGGACTGCTCGGGGGACCTGTGGAGGCCAGCTGGGACTGCTCCGGGGGCCCGTTGCGGCCAGCTACCCCGGAGGGGGGCTGTTTGCGTGCAGCGCGAAGCCTTACTATCACCTCCGAGCACATTCCCCCCTCACTCTGCCCCTGACCAGCACCCACCTCCTGTGACTCCTGCGGCGCCGGCTTCCTCCGGGGCCCGGCGGTCCCCGGCAGTCCCCATGTCCCCTGCCCGGAAGGTCGGGGGGCCTCCCGATTGACCGGCGCAGCCCCCCTGGCCCCCTCTGCCCGATGACACAGCCGTCCTTATCCCTCCTCCTCCCTCCATCCCTCCTTCTCTCCACCCTCGCTTCCTCCTCCGCGTGCCCCTCCACCTCCCCCTCTCTCTCCTCCTCGTCCTCCTCCCTCCCTCCCTCCCTCCCTCCCTCCTCCGCCTCCGCCTCCGCCTCCTCCTCCTCCTCCTCCTCCTCCTCCTCCTCCTCCTCTCCACCCTCTTTCACCCGTCCTTCTCCTCCTCATCCATGGCTCATTCCGCCCCCTCACTTGGGGACAGCACGAAGCCCTTGTTTCCCAGAAAGGCCGACACAGTCGCAAGATCCTAACTCGGTAACTGCTGAAATGGTCTAGATCTCAAAAGGATGAACACTTCACGAAATAAAGCAAGCCTCATATAAAAAACATGCACCATACACAAGCACAATACCCACGCATCCGTATTGGTTGATATCCCATGGCTGCCTAGGACCAGATTCGAGGTCAGGGGGCTGTGAAGTATGCGTTCTGTCACACGAGACTTGGGCGCTGTCAAGCCTCATAATCCGTCTCTGCATCTGTTTCCTGATCATCATTCTTATCATCGTCATCATTATCACTATCCATCCTGCATGTTGGCACAGATGACGGATTATCTGAGGATATCTTGGCAGCCTGAGGTAATGTTGGAGCACTGCTTATCGACGGGAACGAATGCCCCCCATTGCCAACATGCGTGGGATTGGAAATTCATGCTGGCAGAGGCCTCCTTCTCTCTCTCTCTCTCGGCATCTCTCACTCTCTCTCTCTCTCTCTCTCTCCCCCTTCTTCTCACTCTCTCTTTCTCTCTCTCTCTCTCTCCTTGCGCTCGCAACACAGAAGATCCCCTCAAAAAGGGTCCCTCTAATGTGGATGTATTACGACTACTTCCGTTAGCGAAGATTCCTAAATCAGTATGCCTTCAGTACGGGGTCATGAGTGAGGTGTCCTTTAGCCCGAAGTCCTCAGGGAGGAGGAATTGGATAAGGGGGTTTGGCTGCTCCCTCATACAGCCCACAACACAGAGGGGAAGTGGCAGGAGGAAATGGCTGTTTCTCCCTCTCTCTCTGTCTCTCTCCCTCCTCCCCACTTCACGTTCACGCAAAGCCAGCCAATGAAACCCCGATGCGACGCCATGCGAACGCCTCCACCCACAGGGGTCATTGCTGGAGGTCCTTAGTTCAAGTGCTTGCAGCAAGGACCCCTAAGAAGCATTCCTTGTGGTGAGGGTTCCTTGCCATAGTCTTCTTGAAGAACCACTAGTAAGGATGCCTGTCTCCAGGAACCCTGAGTGCGGTTTCCTGTAGTAGTCAGAACTCCTTGACGAGGGTGCCCAGCCGCACACTCCAGAATCCTCCGATGATCTCTTAATGCTTGCCTTAGCAACGGCCCTGGCTCCCATGTCTCTGACACCTTCTGCCCCCGCGCCCCATCAGTCGTCACACTTCGCGTCATCTCTCACGTGCTTGGTCCGATGTGGCCTGACCGTTTATAATTAACTGCTGGTTCCCTATGTCCACTTCGATTCGCGACGCTGATCTTGGCTATGATAGCGCAAGCGTGCTGGGGCACTTGGCATGCTCCCAATCGTCGTCCCCTGGCTTCACAACGCGTCCAGCATGGCACCTGGAGCTTCGTATGAGGGAGACGGAGCGGCAGGCTCGAAATCGGCAAGCTCGAAATTGGCAAGCACACAAACAAACCTTGTCCAACACCAACAGCGGCCGTTGCTAATTAGGCAAGAGACGCCCTGACCCAAATGGACATCGTGCGCACAGGCTCCGCTTTCTGTTTAAAATTGGTGGGAACTGCTGACGGTCCTTGTCCCAATCCTTTCCGTCCCCGTTTAGGGCCCAAGAACTCCAGGACCACTTCCCTCGGTTGGCGGCGAGCCTGCTGGGGGGGAAGGGACAGTGTGGACGCCTTCTGAGGAAGCGGCGGGGCGCCTCAGAAGCCCCCCCCCAGGCTTCTGGGAGGAGCATCTGAGAAGGCTTCTTGCAAGAAGGGAAGAGGCTGGCTTCTAAGACTTCTGGCCTGCTTTGCAAGCAAAAACTGTCAACAACAAATCGGGAAATCGGATCGGATCGGAACGTACCTCGAATCGGGGGCCATCGGTACGGAATGGGGATCCGGGATCGAATCGGATCGGCTGCGCCAAGATACCCAATAAGACCATGCAAACATCGGGACACATCAAATCGTCGGAGCATCGGAATCGAAACAGATCGAGCAGGCCAGGTTCGATATCGGATCGGATCGATCGGATCGGGTGAGAAGGACTGGGTGCAATAAGATCGGGATCGGATTAGAAACGCTGGGAACAATATTAGGCACATGCTAACATGGATCACAGATACGTGGATCTAACGCGTGGGCGCAAGATCCATGGCCCAGGGTGGAACATCTAGCCAACGCATCATGATCCATGGCTTCAAGACGTCGTGGTGACGGATGAGACGGCGGACTCTCCCCACATACTGAGGGGCACCGATAGGGGGTGTCTGGCTCAGATGGGGGGGTGGGGGTATCGAGCTGGAATCGCCGATAGATCGGCGAAAGGCCCGCGGTACGGAAACCGCACGTTCCTGGGCGAGATGGGCCATCGGGCCCACATCGGTGATCCATGGTCGACTGGGGGTCGATGTGACCCCCCTGAGCCTGTTCTCCAGCGTTGCCCCTCCCTCCAATGCACCGGACCCTGCTCCCGTGCCCTCCGTCAGAGTGGGCCCCCGACGCAGGATGCGCAAAATTTCCGTCGACATGGCCCTCTTCCGTCCCCCCCCCCGCACCTCCTCGTTATCCTCTCTCCTCGAGCTCGTGGCCGCGACTGGGGCTAGATCTTGTGGCGAAAGCAATGCGCGTGCGCGTTCCAACTCGTCGCTCTGCCGACATCTGCCAGCCACCTCAACTTCTTCAGAGAGGGGCAAGACATGTATACAAACAAATAGCCCGCTAGCACCAATTGATCGCAGTGATGCGCAACTCGCCCGAGCCTGGAGAAGCTTGTTTTGGCACCCGGAGTGGTGCAGGTACGAGACTCGAGCAGACGCAGCTGCACCTCTACGGCGCGGGTCCGCACTACTGTATGGACCCTGTTAAGCAAGGCCAAGGGGCAGGGGGCGGTTGAGACAGTTCTGACAGAGATATGAAAGACGTAATTCTTAAACTCCTCCTCCTCCTCCTCCTCCTCCTCCTCCTCCTCCCTCGTCCGCCCAGCTCCACATCCTCGTCCCCCTCTTCGTCGTCGTTCTCCTCCACCTCCTCCCGCGCTGATGATTTGTATGCCTTCTATATTTATATACATATATATACACAGTAACGGGGGACTGGGTCCAGGGGCCAGGACCCCGACTGCAAATGTGGGGCCCAGCGCACCTGGAGCCCTGCCAGAGCGCCAAGGGCCGTCCAAGATTGCCCGAAGATGGCTTCGGAACGCTCGAAAACGCGCTCCGATGGCTCCGGATGCCTTTGAAGACGACTCCCATGACGCCAAGGTCCCTGAAGGCCCCGAAGACGCCCCAAGAGGCACCCCGAGAGAGCCCCAATAAGCAAAGCATCGTCGATTTCCTGCGGGAAAACTGATACTTTTGGCGTGTTCAAAATTTGGGCTTCCACTGCGTCCAAGACGGCCCAAGAGGCACCCAAGCCGGTCGAGGACGCCCCCAAGAGGGCTCCAAGACGGCCCACGAGGGGGCCAGGACGGCCCACGAGACACCTAAACCGCCCAAGAACGCCCCAAGTCGGCGCCCAAGACGGGGACGAGGAACCGAAAACTCGCCCCTTTTGGCCAAGAGGCCCCCATGAGACCCCAAGAGGCTCCAAGAAGCGTCCAAGAAGCCCCAAGAGGCCCTCAAGAGACCCGCAAACACACAAAAAGAAGCCTCGAAGACGCCCCAAGGGGCACCCCAATAGAGCCCAATCAGCAACACATCGTCGATTTCCTGCGGGAAAACTGATACTTTTGGCGTGTTCACCTTTTGGGCTTCCACTGCGTCCAAGACGGCCCAAGAGACACCCAAGCCGGTCGAGGATGCCCCCTAAGAGGGCTCCAAGACGGCCCACGAGGGGGCCAAGACGGCCCACGAGACGCCCAAACCGCCCAAGATCGCCCCAAGTCGGCGCCCAAGACGGGGACGAGGAACCGAAAACTCGCCCCTTTTGGCCAAGAGGCTCCCAGGAGACCCCAAGAGGCTCCAAGAAGCGCCCAAGAAGCCCCAAGAGGCCCCCAAGAGACCCGAAAAATTATCAAAAGAGGCCCCGAAACAGCCCCCCTATGGGCCCCCCAAAACGGCCCAAGAGAGCCCCAGGGCGCGCCCAAGAGGGTCGACCAGAGAGCTGGTCCTACTTTCCACACTCTACACAGGGTCCTGTAAATGCCCCGCGGTGCCTCAAGCAGGCGTTGCCACTGGAGTCCTCACTTGCCTGAACCAAACTCCAACTATTATTTCGCAAAGCGAATCATGTGTCTGCGACACGCTAGAACCTAAGCGCGCGCGAAGCGCGCGCGTGGTTCTAATATATGTATATATATATATATATATATATATATATATATATATATATATATACATACATACATACATACATACACACATACATACATACATATACGACTATATATATGTATGTATATGTATGGGCGTTCGCCTTTTCTCGTCCTCAACCTCTCACTCCTTCCTCCCCATCCACTTATTCGTTTCGTTCAGGGCTTGTCTCGCCTTGGGGAAGGGACTTCGACGCCCCTAGCGTGCGGGGGCCATGCGGCATAATGTCTCCTCCTCATTTTGCTCCCCGACCTAGCCTCCTCCTCGTCATCAGATTCCTCATCTTCTGCCCGAGGAGTGCATGAATCTCCCCCTGCCTCCTTCATCAACCTCCTTCTGTGCCCGAGGACTCCCTCCTCCTTGTCTTCCTGTCCAGACTCCCTGCCTCCTCCCCCGTCCTCCCAGCCTCCCTATCCCTCCTCCCTCGTCCTACTCTCCCCGCCTCCTCCTCCTCCCCCCTCCTAATCCTCCTCCTCCTCTCGACCCAACTCCGGCATGGTAGTTCTGCGACGGAATCGAGCTGTTCGAGGGGGACCAATGCTGCATACATTCTGCAACTCATCGCGATTAGCAATATTTCGCAACACAATGGTACGACCGAACACATACGCCATGGACTTCCCGTCCTTCACGCATTGACACAAGCCGTCAGATGCAACATCGCCGCAAACAAGCTCAGTAAAGACGCGGTTGTACCGTGTCTACAGGACAAGGTGCAAAGAAAGAACCTTCTCCTCGGTCGAAGAAAGCAGCTGCGCCGAGACGCTCGAACTGCTCAGTGTCGCGCACGGGTATGGACCTGTAGGCCACTGCGCACTGATTCGCAGAATGTTCCAGACGGGTCGAGCATCAATTCACACCTTCACGACCACGTCACAAACCGAGGCCACTAGACCAAACATGGGCACAGCCAGATGTGACATATGACGCATGTCTACAATGTCTACGTAAGCCTGTGATTCCAACAAATGCCAGCCGAAAAAGGGCACGGCATCTGTCACATGTTCAATGCAGTCGCGCTGGTTTCACTGATTACTCCCACCAATTATCAACATGATAGCGGCACCCAACGTCTGCGACGTGCTCACAACTTTTAACATTGTCGGATTCGGATGGCGGAACATGAATGCTCACCACACCGCACATCAACCTGCAAAAGTCTCAAATCACGAAACGTACAAGCATGGACCTGGACGGCGTGCAGAGGACACCCGATAGGACACACGTCTCTTCCGAGGGCAGCCCATGCGCCAGACTTGAAGAGGACGTGAAACGCCATAGACATAAAACAATACGTAGCACACTTGATCTTGAAAATCGACCTACTCATCAGACCCGACTGTACAATCGTATAGACTGGCACGCGGGTGGGTCAGGACCCAAGCAGCTTGCTGAACGGATCGACGACGAATTCTCCGAGGCCTTCAAATTCTGGATCTTTGTTGCACCTGAGGTCCTTCCGGTGGCTCGCTAAACGCCCGTCTCCAGACGACCACCTCTGCCGACTGTTCGAACCTGCTCCTGGTCGACCATTCCGCGAGGTGCCGATCTTGTTCCCTGGCGGCGCGCACGAAGGGGCAGCGCCAGGGGGGCGGCCTTCTGAAAAGGAGGGGGAGCTTCTAAAGAGGGCAGGGGGCCCTCCGAAGCCCTCCCGACTTCTATGCGCGCCGCCAAATTCCATCCGATGCACACAGCTGCGATGTGTTCTGGTGGCGGCTCTACCAAACAGGCAGTGCGCTGCTCGACTGGCCAGGTGAGAAACAAACACACACACACATGGAGTACGGACGCTCCAATCCTGATGACAACCCAGAAGCAGCTGAAACATATCCAAGAGCCACTGCTCCACTCAGCATGTGCCTCGTACCTTCCTCCATACCCCCTCTACTTACCTGTCGAGCCCTCGAGGCGCCGTCTGGGTGGGGCTGCCTCATCCTTCTCCCCCTCTAGTAAGGCTTCGGGTTGCCCACAGACAATGCCCAGCCCCCCCCCCAGGTTGCCCGGGCTCCCGTCAAGCGGCCCCTCCAGTAGTTCAGTAGCCACGGGACTATCTCCAATGGCACCACCTGGAGCCTTGCATTAACCAATTCTGTCCTCCCGTATCCTCCTCCTCGTATCCTTGCGAGCCTTGCATTAACCTCCTCCTCGTATCGATGATCCTCAGGCCGTGTGGCAGCGCCAACGTATGCTTGTCCACCGAAGCCCTTCGATACTACGAAGGCAACGTACTGAGGGCCGACACGCGCTGCGTGCTGTTGGTGAATACGAGCGAGGTAAACACGCCTTGGGCTGACACGCGGATCGTCGCTCATGATCCCTGCCTGCGGCGCCGCTTTGGCCCGAAGCCGTTCTCAATGAGCCACTGCTGTCCTCCTCCCACAGCCCGTGGACGTCGGGGCCACGGCGCTCCCCCCGCTGCTTCCCAACCGTACAGCTGCCTGGCACGAGGGAAGCGGGCTCTGAGTGAAACGGATCCTGCTGGCGGTTCAAAGATTTTAGAAAGCAACTTCTGGGAGGTCTTCGTAAGCACGATGAGATGCGGTTGAGCCAGAATGCGGTGTCACTAGGCCGGGTTAGCCCTGATGGGGCCCAAGATTAAAACACGATTGACCCTGATTGACCCACATGGGACCAACAAGAATGGTACCGAATTCAGCCGATTCTCGACCGCAGGTGTACCAGCGCCGATGCTGAATTCTCGCAAAATCTGCACCCCAAAGAACGGATCCTGAGGGAAACGGGTCTCGGCGGTTGACAGATGGGGGCTTCAGGTATGGTATGGGGCTCTGTGGACGAGGGGCTTCAGACAGTGTAAATTCAACCTGGGAGTTGGACAGTCGATCCCTGACCCGAGGGCCTTCCAGGGTCCAGGGTCGTTCTTGATGGTCTGGGCCCAGCGCCGACCCAAGAAATACGCGCGGAGCTCTAAACGTGCATGATTATGTATAGTTTTCTGCTCCTTGGCCTCGGATGCATGCACACCTGCCTCTAGCAAACCCTCCGACTGCAGACTCGGAATCCTGCGCCGCGCGACTGGAGGCCTCTCCCAGGTGGACTCCAAGTGGATGGGGTCAGAGGATCCCGCCGCATCGCCGATGCATCGGCGATGCACCGACGACGTCGGCGATTTATCGGAGCCTTCGGCGTGGCGAAAAAAAATCCGCCGACCATTTGGCGTGTGTGAGACGCTGTCGTCGTCTTCGTCGTCGTCGTCTTTGTCGTCGTAGGCAGTCCCAAAGCAATTGAGGAACGAACCAGGAATAGGAAGGTCCTATTAAAATCGATTCCTCTCTCATTTTCCATTCCCTGACGGGGGGTGTTGGCTGCGGGGAGGTACGGGGAGGTGCCCGGTCAGATTACCGCTCCCCCCCCAGTCCCCCAATGTGGACAAGGGGGGACAAAGGGGGTCCCCACTGTGGACAGGGTGAACTTGATGCACCCCCCTCGCCTCCTCAGTCCCCCCTGTGGACGACGGGCTCCCCCTCCCCTTCCCAGTCCGCCCTGTGGACACGGGGGGCAAGTGGGGCGGTACCCCCTGTGGGGTGGGGGTCCTCGGGGAATGGCCACGGTCCAGATTACCACCACCCCCTGTGGGCAGTGGGGACACGGGGTGGTCCCCCTGTGGGCACGGGGAACACAAGGCCGCCCCCCTCCTCCCTGGCCCTTTGTGGACAGGGGGAACAGGGGGGTGGGGGTACCCCTGTCCACAAGGGGAACTCAAGGCCCCTCCCCCCCCCTCTCCTCCCCTCCAGGGACACAGACAGGGGGGCGGCTCCCGGTGCCCACACGGGGAACTCAAGGCCCCTCCTCCTCCCCTCCGCTCCCCCCGAATCCCCTCTGTGCACAAGGGGACAAAGAGGTGGTCCCCCCGTGAACAGGCAGAACTCAAGAACCCTCCCCCCGCCTCCCCCTGTGGACAAGGAGGCCCCCCCCCGAGACGGTCGATGGCCGCGAGACATTCGCAGTCAGGCACGCCATCGAGCCGCATCGCCGATGCGTCGGCAGGGCGGCGCGATCCTCCGACCTCATCTGCTCGGACCCTACTCCCAGACATCCGACTCGACTCGACTCGACTCGCCCCGTTCAGCCAAGAAGGCTGGCCCTGGTCAAGGGGGGAGCGGCATGCCACAGCGGTGCGGTGCCCCGCGCCGAGCGGCGGGTGAGACATGTAGCTCGCTCTCAGTGCTGGAGGATCTTGAAATCACTTTCCAAGGCAGACCACGATCAGACATCCGACGACACGACTAACTCTTTGCGCGGCCCCAAAGGTCCCGACGGCTTCCCTGGGGTAGTTCTTCGTCCCGACTGCATTGCTCCTTGTCCCTGGGCGCGCAAGACGCCCCCAGAGGCCAACCTCGGGGGCGAAAACGCAAAGCTTGACGACAACATGTCGTCGAAGATCTGGGCCTGGGGGGGCCCGGGGACGGCGCGGCAGCGATGCGCGGCCGCCCCGGCTGGGCCGGCCCGGCACGGGCGGGGCCGGGGCTCTCCAGCTGCCCCCAGCTGTAGAGCGCCAGGAGGCCCTGGGCCCGGTCGCTCGAGAACTCCTCCCACTTGTCCTCGCGCGCGCGCTCGCTGGGGGAGCGAAGGGAAGATCAGGCAACATCGGATCGACAGATCGGATCGAACCGAAATGTGCATCGGATCGGGCTCGGAATGTCGGAATGTCGGAATCGAATCGGATCGAGCCAGCCGGAATCGGTAACGAATCGGATCGATCGGATCGAAATTGACACTATAGCGGGGAGCGCCAAGGCAGAAGCGGTGAGCAGCTATGTCACCGAAGTTCGCGCATCGCGCCCCGGATGCGCGACGCGCAGTCATCTTCGCACCCTCTGGCCCTCGCGCCGCCCCACCTGCAGAACGGCAGCACTCCAGTCAAGACCGCGACGCGCGAAGCGCGATTATTTTTGCGCCCCTGCGGGCGACCTGGGAGCATGCCACCAATTCGGGATCGAATCGGCCACGAGGGGTATCCACATAGTGAGGGTCGCCGCTCACCACTTGTAGCCTAGTGCCCTCAAACGCCGACGTCGACATGGCGATGCTCAATGACGTTGCACCCGTGGTAGACGAGTGAGTGTGAACATCAAGCGTCTTAGGGTCGTCGCATGCGTGGATCATAGCTTTTAGGCCCATGACACGCACGGACCCCAAAAGGCTGCGATTATGGATCAGGGGGTTGCGGGAGGAGGACGCCACGACGACGGCGAGGGAGGAAGCTCTGGTCCTTCTGCTTCGGCAGGAACGAGCCCCCCTGCGGCATCAGGTAAGCCTGCCTGGCCAAGTAGATGGCCTGGTCGGGGAGAGCGCGGGCAAGAACCAGCGTGCTGCAGCAACGCACCCCGACGGAAGCTGACGCCGCAAGGACTTACGGCCTCCGCAGGCAGCAGTCCTGCAAAACCTCTGGCCGCCCCCACCCCCCCACCTGTGGCCACTGTGCCCCCCCTCCTTCGGCTCATTGCAAAGCAAAACCCCAGCCAAGCTGCATCAGCCTGTCTGCGCGATTCCTCGTCCTTCACCAACAGCGACTCCTTCACGGCGTCGCTGCTCATGCTGTTCAGAAATATGAGGGCCCTAGGCGCAGACAAGCATGGAACAACCAAAACGCTCTCAACTCTCATGCACGTCCCATGTTCTGCTGTTGCCCTCGCAGTCGGATCGGGTGTCCGCGGCGCATCGCTGATCGGCTTGCAGAACAGCCATACGCACAGACTGCTCAAGGACTGGAGGTACGGTACCGATGCGGAGATGAAGGTGCGTCCACGCTGCACTCTTCGCACGTTCCGTGGATCGCGAACTGGGATCGCTCCCAGTTCCGCTACCAACTAGAATTGCAAGGGTTGGGAACTGCACAAGAGAAAACATGGCGGCAATCAGATGTATATTACGGGGCTCTTACTCATCAGACAGTAAGAAGATATGCGTCGACGCTCGGGCCAAACAGCGGCGACCTCTCCTATTTGAGTGGGGGGGGAGGAAGAAGGAGTGAGTGAGGAACGCGGGGCGCTCCTTCTCAAAACGAAGACCCAACACCACAGGATGATTGGGAATTTTGCCGGGAAAAAAAAATACAAACTGCACTCCGCAGCAAAATCTGGACCATACGCGGGCACACCGCGATCACGTTGCAGTAGTCTTTGGCACGGACGGGGGGGGGTGCTGGTACGTTGCCTGCGTTGCGCAGGCCCACCAGACATCAGGGTAGGCGTTGTTCATTATCCTGTGTTTCGACATTTGGCCGAAGGGTGGGGGACGGGGGGTCTGAATCAAGCCACCCAAAGCAACCAACATCTGGTCAAAAAGGGGGGGGGGGCGGGGGCCCGCGCCGATCGGCGAAACAAAAAAATACAAACGGCGACGTGATGGCCATTCTGCTGCGATTGTTTACTGATTTTCGACAAGGACGGTAGAGGCTGGCATGTTGCCCGATGTGCGCGGGCGCAGGGTCTGCGCGTGCCTTGAACGTGGCGCACTTGACGCGGCTGGAGCAGGCGGCAGTGTTCGTGGCGCGCCTGGCACGCGTGGCGCACCTCGCCCCAACGTCGCGCACCTGGGGTCCGTTTTGGTTTCCAGGAGCTGCCCATTCACAGACGATTGCTGAGTATGCTGGGACTCGGGTGCTACTTCTGTGTTAGGAGGGCGACACCGACACTGAGCCAAACACTTTGTGTTTGAGAAAGGTGTCTTAACCATTGTTTCCATTGATAAACGCACTCTCCCCCAAGCGACCGGCAGCCAACCAGGACCCATGCCGACCCCGCCCCATGACGACCCCCAAGAAGCAGCAAGAGGTTCCCCCGAGGCACCCAAGACGCTCCAAGAGGCCCCCAAAACCGCCAACAGGCATCGTCATCGCTACCAATATTTGCATCATCGAAATCAGCACCAGCGTATCTACATCATCACCATCATCATCACGACCATCATCATCATTGATAACACCATCCTCATCATCCTCACCATCATCGCACTCAGCATCCTCGTCGACATCGCCATCATCACATTCATCACCATCATTATCATACTCATCATCATTATCATCACGGTCATCATCAACATCAACATCGCCAATGTCGTCATCATCACCACCATCATCACTATCATCATCATCATCATCATGATCATCATCATCATCATCATCAGCATCAGCATCAGCATCATCATCATCAGCATCATCATTCGCATCACCATCATCATCAGCAGCGCAGTCGCCATCACCATCACCATCTGCATCCAGTGAATCCTAACCACCATCACCATCACCATATTCATCATCATCACCATGAGAATCAACATCACCATTAACATCGTTGAATCATCATCACCACCACCACGACCACCACTACCACCGCCACCCTCGTCACCATCAACATCATCATCACCATGCTCATGTTATATTCACCTTCATTTTCATTATCGCGGTCAGTTTCATCATCCGCTTCTGCTTGAGCGTCCTCACCACTATTAACAGCATCGCGATCACACTAACATCCATACTCATCATGGCCTTCGCCATTGTCATCATCAGCATCACGGGTGGGCTGGGCCCCGACGGGCGGGTCGGGTCGCCCAGGCGAAACACTAAAGTGTGGAATGTAACGTGATGCATCGTTCGGTTTGCACGCGGGAGACCCAACGAGCGGGCATTTTGGAGCGGGCTGGGCCCTGACGGGCGGGTCGGCTCGTGCAGACGGGACATGAAACGATGGGAAAACAATATACTGCACCGCCCGACTGGCACACGAGAAACCCAAAGCCCGGCACTTTTCGAGCGGGCCGTGCCCTCACGGGCGGGTCGGGTCGAGCGGGCGGGACATGAAAATATGGAGCACAATGTTCTGCATCGTCCTGCGGGGCCTGGTCGAGCGGGCAAGGCCCTCTCAGGCGGGTGGGGCGCGACATGAAAATTGGAAATAAAATCCGCTGCATCTTCGACGGCCGTGCCTTGTCGACCGGGCCGACCCCTCGCGGGCGGGCCCGGTCGGACGGGCCGGACATTGAAATATGGATATGCTGCATCGTCTGGCTGGCACGCGAGAAACGCAACGAGCGGGACTTTTCGAGCGGGCTGGGCCCTCACGTGCGGGTCGGGTCGGGCGGGCAGGACATGAAAATATGGAGTACGGTATGCTGCATCGTCGGGCTGGCACGCGAGAGTCCCAACGGCCTGGCCTTGTCGAGCGGTCATGGCCCTCACATGCGGGTCCGGTCGGGCGGGCGGGACAGTAAGGTTTGAAATGAAGTATGCTGCACGCTGCACCGTCTGGTTGGCACGCGCGAGCCCCAACGGCCAGGCCTTTTCGATCGGGCTGGGCCCTCACGGGCGGGTCGGGTCGTGCGGGCGGGACATTAAAACTTGGAGTACTGTATGCTGCATCGTCCAACTGGTACGCGAGAACTCCAGCACGAGAGATCCGACGACGACGACGACGACGACGCTGACGTACGACGACGTTGTCGTCCTTGTCGTCTCGGGTGTTGCTAGAAGTGCCCCTGGCCCAAGGTGCCCCCAGCTTTGCGCTCAATCTTGGAGCCCCTGGGGCCCTCTGTGCCTCGTGAGGGGTGCTCTGGAGGCCGCTTGGGCCACCCGGAGAATCCTGGGGGTACGTTGGGCCAGGGGCACTTCTAGCAACAACCGATCGTCGTCGTCGTCGCCGTCGCCGGAACCGTCGTCGTCATCATCGCCGTCGGCGTCGGCATCGTCGTCGTTGTCGTCGCTGCCCGACGTCGCCGGCGCCTCCGCTGGCGCTCGCCGTCGTCAATTGCAAGGGGGGGCCTCCCCTGGCAATTCGGGGCGCCCCCCCCCCCGGTTCGAAGCCCTTTCCCCTCTGAGAGGCGGGGAGGGCCGCCCTGGTTTGACTCCACCCACTCTACACTTGAGGGGGATCTCTGATTCGAACCCTCCCCCCCCTGCACTTCAGAACCAGCCCCCACGGGTTCAAACACCCCGACCCTCTTGCAATTCAGGGACGGGTGGGCCCCCCCTCCCCCGGTTCGAACACCCCCAGCGTTCACATAGCGCGGTCTTTCTCATCGCAAGACAACGTCAACAAGGACTTAAAACAGACTGCACAAAGAATGAGAGATGGTACCCAGGAAAGTAAGCGCAATACGCCTCTGACCAAGCATCTGCAACACAGGCATGCCACCCCACTGCTCGTCGTCCTGTTGGGAGGAAGGGCTCGCAGCTCAACGCTGACAATACAGGAAACTACAATAAAACATTGTTCATACAACCTGAGCACAAAGATGATCATGTACGGCACCTTTACCGCGTCAGCTAAGGGGCACTTGTGTACCGAGGGGCAGGTAGCATGACAAACACGCCAAGGCACAACATGAAACGAATGTTCACTCTGATAAATGTGAGTCAATCGCAACATGCTAGACCAGTGTTCGAGATTACCGGCCAGAAACCTGATGCAAAAAACATCAAAACGCATGCACCAAAAGACGCACCACATCCCGCTAACGATCCCAACTGATACTGATGAACACACCGTTCCCCCAGCATGCCGCATACATGGAAGACACTGTAATGACACGGCTGTCGGCGTGAGCATGCATGCGCACTGCCAATTGGAATGACCACACTTATCGTCCGTACTCCGTCCGATGTATGATTGGAGATTCTGAAACGGAGTGGGTTCATAATGCCATAGCCCCCAAATTGAGGATGAGAGTGAGGGGGCGGTGGAGTCGTCGGCAGTCTGCGAAATTCTGAAGAAGCTCGCCGCAGGCACCGAAATATTTACAACTTATCCCAGAGGGCCCCAAGACGGCCCAGGAGGCCCTCAAGGCGGCCTGTAAACGGCCTCGAGAGACACCGATGAGAGCAAACTCGGGACCCTGCATTAGTACGGCGATGGTCAGAAAATCAGTACTACGTGTGTATATACATATATATATACTACAACTGCGCACGCTTCGCGAACGCTTGGGTTCTAGAGCATGCCATGGCGTTGTTAGCTCTGCGTGCCTTTCGGACCGGCATGTTCCATGCCTTGCCGTATCTCGTCCTCAGATATTCCGTATACATCCTTCCTCGTTAACCCTCCAGTCTATCTCGGTTGTCCTCGCTTTTCGTTTCGCGTTCTTATGGAAAGCCTCCTTTTGCTTGGGTTTGTGCAGGGCCTTCGAGCTGTTCAGGGCTGACGTGAGGAGAAATAGAATACGAACTGGGCTGGCTAGGAGTGTAGTGGCCTCTTGGGGATCTTCCTCTTTGAAAGCCTTGGGGCCCTCTTGGGCTCTTCTTCGAAGTTGTGGGGCCGTCGCGAGCCTCGGGGCTATGTGAAGCTCTCCCGAAGCCATCGGAAAGAGAAGATCGTGAGATTTACTGAATATGGAGAAGCCTGAATGGTCTTCGCGTTTGTGGCTCTCTGGGCTCATGTTTGGGGGCCTTTTGGTAGCTCCACTGGGGCATCATGTGGCCCATGGGGGCCGCCTTGAAACATCTTGGAGCGTCTTGGGCAACCAAGGAGCCATCTTGGCGGCAAGCGGACGTCCTTCTAAACCAGCTGGAACCCCCCTTCAGGCTGAAAGAGTCACCCAAAAGCCCCAAGGCGGATCCCGAATCCAGGGGGGGCCAGTTGGGTTGCGACGGGGGGAGTTTGGGAAAAGTGGGCTACCACAGGGCCAGAAACTTGGTCGTCGGTGCACAGAGCAAGGTGGAGTTATCGTACACTGGTTGGTGCATGAATGGGCGAACTGAACACGTGGCGGGCGATTACGCCGCACTCGCAAACACATACACTCCTCTTGGGGGCCTCTGGGGCCATCTTGGAGCATCGGAGGCCCATAACGCGAGAACGCGAAACATATAAACAACACAAGGGGAATCACTGATTTTTGCCCCTTTAGGCCCTCTGGGGGATCCTCTTGGAGCGCTGTTGGGACTTTTTTGGGGCCTCTTGGGCCGTCTTGGGGCCATCTTGGGGCGATCGTTGGCCGTCTTGGGGCCCTCTTGGACAATCTTGGGGGCCTCCCGGGGACCTCTGGGCGCCGTCTTGGAGGCCTCTTGGGCTGTCTTGAGGCACCTTGGAGGCCCCGTGGAGGGGGTAGCCAAAAGCTTGCCCGGATGGTTGCGGAGTGGGCGCTACCGGGCCGGGGGTGGGATCAATTGACACTTGACCATACAATACATACAATACTATACGTACAAAGCAAGCCCTGCGATGAGACGATCTAGCGAAACTTGGTGCGAGGCTTTTTGTGCGCATATAAGCACAAACAAAAATCAAAGCCGCCCTGGGGGGAGAGCAAAGCGAGACTCGAACTTGCGTGGACACTTCGTTGTCGGAATGTCCTCCTGCTCTTCCCACTCCATCCTCGATCTGCCTATATCTCCCCCCCTCTCCCGTCACTCCTCCTCCTCCTCCTCCTCCTCCTCCTCCTCCTCCTCCTCCTCCTCCTCCTCTTCCTCTCCTGCACTGGCGAATGGGAGCGTAAACTGACCGCGTGTTCAGAACGACTGCTCGGCACCTCGCAGGCACTCGCGACTCCCCCCCCCTTAAGCGAGCAGCGCGCGACACATTTCCGCATATCGCCCGGCTCCTCCCTCAACGCGCGAATGACGTCATGATGCGATTGGCCCAGGATGCGTTCCATGAAGTCCAGAGTATCTGGCGGCCCTCGTTTTTGTGGCTCGTGCGAAACAACTGGGAACCTCGGAAATGTTGGAGGGGTTGGGAAGCTCATTATCATGGCTTCTTGCCAACCTCCGATGCTTGGCGGTCAACCCGGTCAGGAGAGGCAACGGCGTGCAGATCCTTGGGCATCCGAATGCCCCCGACTGGCAACAACATGCTGTCCTTTTCCGTCAGCGTGGCCGCCGGCCTCTTGGGCACCTGCGCCAACGCTGCTCGAGCTCTCTGCCGGGCCCCGAGGGCCAGGGGCAGCGGCAGAGGGTGGATAAGCACCGATACCGCTGCTCGTCCGGATGTTCCCTCGTCGCCACCGGCTGGAGAAAGGTTGAAGTATCAAATAGTCGAGTGAATGTCGCAATGAAGTGTCGAAGAACGACGAAACGCGTATGGTGCTCTTCCATTGGTTGTGGATGAGCCAATGGTGCCCATCCAAGAGGCCGATTGGTGCCTCACCGTATGTTGCTCCCATCCTACTCAAAGACCACGTCCCAGAAATAATTTCGAGCACCGGGAAAAGTGTCAAAAGAGTGTCGAAACAGTGTCGAAACAGTGTCGAGCGAGTGTTTCCCAGGGCCCGACACGTGAAAACCCTTGAGTTTCGGCACTTTTTTTGGCGCTCGAAATTCTTTCTGGTGATCAAGGCTAAAGTTGTTGGAGCATCATGAGCCTCATCCCAAGAAGAATCCCGAGATGGCCAGGACTTGGGTACGGGGAGCCATATGGTGGCCCCCCCTGTGTCCACCCCGTCCCGCTCACAGGGTCTTCACATTCCCCGCATGGTGGTGGGATGGGTGAGCGGTCAACCTCCCCCCAGGCCGCACGTACTGTCCAGGGTTCGCGGGGATTTGAATTGAAGTCTGCGGGTGAACCCCGTTCCCTCCCACGCCCTTCCCGAGGGCGCGAATGCCCTTCGAAGGCCACCCGAGAAAGACCCACCACCCAGGAAACGACAAGGATTGTCTGCAATGTCAAGGGGGTCACCTGTGACAACTTTGCCCTGGCGGTCGGCTGCAACACCACGGGCCGGTACAACCATTTACGTCGAGCCTGCACTCCTGGGATATCTTCGCCACTGCGTAAGAGAACACGTAAAAAGTCGCCACTGCTTGAGTGAACACTCCAGAATCTGCGTGGAATTCACACCGATGCTGCTGAGGCTTACACTGCTTAAAATAGGACTCCAGGATCTGCATGGAACTCACACTGATGCTGCTGAGGCTTATCTCGAACTGCTGGAGCCGCCGCCGCCGGACAATCACGAGCAAAATGACCCTGGATGCCGCATTGCGGGCACAACGGGCCTTCTGGAGCCCTATGGTGACTCCTGGAGCGGCCGCTGGCCCTGAGATGGGCAGGGGTCCGCTCCATGTCCCGAGCCCTATGGTGGCTCGTTCCCGTGTCCCGCGTCCGTGCCCTGTGGCGGCCACGGCTTCTACTACGACGCTCCCGTGGACCCTCGTGACGATCATCAGCGCGTGTACCTCCCCTAGGACGATGCTGCTCCAAGCCGCCGTTTGTCATGGCAAGTAGGGTAACCGAACCGATTGTGCCCGCCAGGACCTACAGAGCTGTCGCAATTACCTGAAGGAGCCTGAAAGGGTAGCAGAAAGTACAGATAACGACAAAACCCCCTCCCGCCCTCCCCCTCCAAAATTTGATGAATTCTCTGACAGCTATGCGGGGGTACTGGACGGCCGGTAGGGGAATCATGTCGCGTTCACGGCTAAATCTGGAGAGAGGTTGAAGTATCAAGTGAAAAAGTCAAATGAATGTCGCAATGAAGTATCAAAGAACGGCGGAAGGCGCATGATGCTCTTCCGTTGGTTGTGGATGGGCCAACGGTGTCCATCCAAAAAGCAGATTGGTGCCTCATCCCAACAAGAGGCCCGTGATGGCCAAGACTCGGGTGCGGGGAAACATATGGTGGCCGCCCCCCTGCGCTCACCCCGTCCCGCTCGAAATCTTGTCCAGAACGCACCCTGGTAGAACCGGCGGTTCAAAGATGGGCCCTCCGTCAACTGGCGGTTGAAAGATGGACCCTGAGAGATGGGGCCCTGAGGACCAGCACCTCAGGCACCGAACGCTCGACCTGCGATCCACTTCCTATCCTTTGGGCCCCATCCCCCAAGGTGCCATCTACGAACCACCGAGAGAAGAGGCGGGGGGGGGCCCCAGACTCTGTGGGGTTCTCGACTGGACAACGAAATTGATTGAAACAATCTCGGGGATATACGAGGGTGGGTGGGTGTGAGAGCATTCTCGATAGGGGTGCGTCCGAATAGCCCCCCAGGGTTGAAGCCCCGAGTTTCCCCTCTTCTCTGAGCAGCCTGTTTTCCCCAAGATCCAAAATGGGGTTATTGTTTTCTCTCGACATCCCACGCAGGAGCAAGAACACGCCCTCTCTTCTCACTCACACACTCACTCATTCACATCATAATCATCATGATCATCATCATCATCGTCATCATCATCAGCATCATCACCATCAGCATCATCATCAGCAGCATCAGCATCAGCATCATCAGCATCACCATCATCACCATCATCCTCGTCATCATAGTCATCATGGTTATCATCATCAGCAGCATCATCGTCATCATCATGACCACCACCACATCATCATCACTTACACATTCACTCACACTCCCTCAATCACCCTCATTCACTCATATTTTACCCTCTGACTGTGGTAGACGACGACGACGACGAGACAGCGGCTGGGCGCAAGGGTAGCCTCTTGTGTCCCAGCTGGGAGTGGTAACCCATCCTCGGCCAAATCGGGGGCAAGGGTAACCCCTTGTTCCTGGGCCGCTGGTGGTAACCCATCGGCGACCGAATCGGGCGCAGGGGTAGCCCCTTGCGTCTGGGCTGGGGGTGGTAGCCCATCCTCGGCCGAATCGGAGGAGGGGAAGGAGGAAAAAGAAGGAGGAAGAAGAGAATAAGAAATGCAACGAGTAGGACGAGGAGGAACAGGCGAGAAAGGATGAGGAGAAGGAGGAGAAGGAGAAGGAGGACAACGCAGAGGGCGGAAGGCCTTCGCCAATCGAAGGAAAAAAGGGTGAGGGGCAAGCAAAATAGATTATCTTCCGGGGTCCTACCGTCAGAGTAATTATTTTTGAACCCATACATTGAGGACAGGAAACCCTCCGACCCTGTCATTCGTAGTCGTCGTCGTCGTCGTGGTAGTCGTCGTCGCCGTCGCCGTTCCCTTCGCTTCCTTGAGCTTTCCAAGCGCGTCAGCCCACGCTGAATCCTCGCTGGCGCCGTTCGCCCTGTTGCCCTGGACTTCATCTTGACGCGCGCCAGCTACAACGAAATTGAGAAACATTGTAATTCAATCGAAGGGAAGCCGCTTTCCCATTCCCTTTGATCCCTTCCCCGCAAGGGGAAGGGGGTCCCGAGTGAGACCTGGGGGGTGGTCCCGGGGGTGGTCCTGGGCTACGTCCCAAGTCAGAATGCCATCCTCCCGGGCGCATCCCGGGCCCTCTTACCCTGGTTGACGCACGCTAGCTACAGCGAGATAGCGCAAAGTTGTCATTAAATCGAGAGGAAGCCCCAAGAGACCCAGGGGGTGGACCCTGGGCAGGTCCTGGGTCAGAATGCCATCCTCCTCTTCCTTCACATCCTCCCCCTTCTCGGCGTCCTCCTCCTCCTCCTCCTCATCATGTAGCTCCTCCTGCCCCAAATCCTCCTGATCCTTCAACTCCTCCTACCTCCTCCTGCTGCCCTTCTCCTCCCCCCTCCTCCTCCTTCTCCTCGTCCTCGTCGTTGACGTCGTCCTCTTCAGGGTCGGCGGCACCGGCCGTAAGGCCTTCACAATACCCTACGACACGAGAATCGGGGAATCGGATCGAGTCGGGGTATCGTATCGAACCGGAACGCGCGTCGGATCGGTCCGAACCTGCACGGGGCCGATACCGAATCGGGTCGGCTGGGTAAAGATGGGCAACAACGCCATGCAAGCAGCGGTCCGCTGCGGATCGTCGGAATGTCAGGGTCGAAGCGGGTCGAGTCGGCCGGGATCGATTCGGCAGCGAGCCCAGGGGAAAAGTGAGAAGGAGAAAGCCTTCTCAGAAGGCTCGGAGGTCCGCAAGCCTTCTGAGAAATATTGTAAGCCTTCCCCGAATACACAGAAAACTTCGCAGAGTGCTGGAGCGCTTCTGAGAAGCCCCGCCACCTTCTGAGAAGGGCTTCTCCTTCTCACTTCCACCCTCGCTTGCCGCCGATCCTCTGTCCACCTCGATCTCGGTGATGTGGTACTGGCTTTCCCAGACGGCCTTGCTGGCTCTGTAGAAGATCCTGGTGAACAAACTCATCGCCTCAGTGCAGCTCCCAAGCACACGGTGGAACGTATAACTCTAGAAACCTCCGCAGGGAACTCGGACCCTGGAACCCAGGGGCTCCCACATGTTGAGGGTATGGAGCGTTGCCATTCCCATCGAAAGCCCTTGCAACCAAATAAAAGCCTGGGTACTCGGCAAAGTGACAGCGGCTTCTGGATACGAGCCCCCCCTGTGTGAGCATGACAAGATCCAGGAGGAGAGCGGTGAGGCGGGACAGAGGGTAGCCCGAAGGGATCCTCCGATGAGGAGAGGAGCACCCGCCGACTAGCACGACAGACATGGTGAACCACTTGGGCCCGTGCACGAGGACAACGAGCCGTGATGGACCAGAATCCTATCGTGCAGCCCGCGCATTGACATGATCTGGGGCGTGCGACGTGCAGCTTCGCTGAATGTGTCAAAATTATGTGCACGTCAACTTGCCCCTAACGAACGCAACAGAAGCAAAAACAACGCGCGAGGCGGGAAGGTCACTGAACGGAAGCGGCAGAATCGACGCGAAACTGCACAACACATCATACCAACACTGGGCGCTGGACCATCCAGCCAACGATAACTCAGGGATCTACAGTTTAGCGAGCCAATGACTTGAACAAGTGGTATATCAACTGCATGGGTGGCATCACACATGCGATACAACCTGAGAGGGCAGCTCACGGGGCACTGTCAAGCTGAGGACAGCACAGTAATGGCATCAGGAACGCCATCTCCGTCAGCATCAACTGTGTCAATGAATGACTGGAAATCCTGCTGAATCGACACAGTATCGCGCATAGCTGGTAGGAGGTAAGCATGGAGTAGCTTAGACAAGAAGCATGCCAAGATCAACGAATAGCGCAAACATGCACAGATTGTGAACTTGAAGATTTGAACGCGAAGCGCTTCTTCTAAAACGAAACTGAGTCACCAAACTTCGCACATCGCGCACTACGACATGCGAAGTGTGGTTATCTTCGCGACCTCGAGAATACCCCCTGGAATATTGCCTCTTTCCGATCCAGGCCGCGACACGCAAAGCACGATTATCATTATCTTTGCGACCATGGGGATGATTCCGTGGAGCTGCACCAGCTAGTCCTGAAGCCCCGTGTCCGAAACTGCCATGAGGGACCCCGAATCCATGGACGGCGTGTTCACGAAGGTTCTCCCAGCCAGCCGCACCGCTCTGCTCAGGAGCGGAAAGATCCCTGCGCGCCATCCGACGGGGCAAAGGATTGCGGAGAAGTTCGGATGAGCTGTTCCAACACATGTTCGTCTCCCGAGCAAGTCCTCGTCCTCCACCCTCCTCCATCCTCCCGACCCCCAGGGCAGGACAGCCAGGGCTCCCAACTTCGCGCTTCGCGCTCCGCGAATAACTTCGCGCTCTCGCGTCGCCTCCCCAAAGGGAGAAAAGGAGGATGAAGAGGAGGGGGAGAAGGAACGAGGACTGCGAAGCGCGAAGCGCGAATAACTTCGTGCCCTCGTGGGAGCCCTTGGGACAGACACGCGCTCCTGTGAGGCTGTGACGGCCGTACCCTGGGGAGGGGGAGGGGGGCGCACAGTTCAGGGCTGCGGCAGCAGCCCGGAGCGCCGCTGCCCGAGGACACAGGGGGCGACTTAGTGAGGAGGCAACCACTGGGAGGTCTTCGTCGGAAGCATCAGCGAGAATGAAGCCCCATTGGGGGGCTGCAGCGACGGATTGGGCCGTGAATTATAACTGGGATCAAGCTGGATTACGCGGGAGGTTCCCGGATTCAGCCGGATTGTGGACTGGGGCAAAGTCAGAATTTGACCTGCCGGGAGTTGCATCCGAAACTTGGGAGAGCACCAGCTACTCGACTTGGCTGTGTGCCGAGGAGGGCAGGGTGGGTTCGCGCGTGACGGCATGTGCGTTGGTCTCTGGCGACACGTGGATCGCTCAACCTTGAGCGATCACGGCTGTCCTGTGGCGAAGATCGTTTGATATACGCCTATTTTGGGCCAACGACAGTGTTCAACCTTGAATGCCCACGCCGATGAATGAACGCGGCGCGGATCTGCCGTATGGCGAGGGATATTGATCTTCTGAGAAGGCAGATTGCTTCATAGAACAGCCCGGAGGCTCCTAAGAGGGCTTCTGAGAAGGCGGGAGGCTTCTAAGGAGCATGCTGCCTTTCAGAAGGCTTAGCCACCCTTGGGATTTTTCTGCCCGACGCATGGATGCAGGAGAGTGATAGCTACACCATGCGAAATGCTTAAGAAATCATGGGTTAAGAAATTCATAGTCTCAGAGATGGAATAAAACCCAGAACTTCTATCAAAATCTTGGGACTTACATTGAAAAGTTAAGAATAATCGAGACTCTGGACGAACCCTTCGGTTTTCTTAAGCATCGCCTAGGGTGTACTCTCAATCCCAAGATTTGACCAATCTCATCTGAAACTCATTACTTGTGCACACGCCCTGCTGGAACCGCGCACACAGTGGGCCCGTGGCACGAACATACATATTGCTACACCCTGCGATATGCTTAAGAAATCATGGGTTCAGAAATTCATAGTCTCAGAACTTGAATGAAAACCCAACATGTCTATCAAAATCTTCAGATTTACACTGAAACATTACGAATAATCGAGACTCTGGCCGAAAACTTAAGTTTTCTTAAGCATCGCCTAAGGTGTATAAGAAATTCAGGGGAACCTCGTTCGACGAACTTGAGCTTCGCAGAGAGTCCGAGTGGGCCGCTGGCCCGTCGGTGGATAACAAGTTTTCGGGGGGGCACCAGCTGGCAAGCAAGCCTTGTCATGTGGTGTGCCTACTGTGTACCATTCTGGAGTCCCGAAACGGTGCGGTGACAGACCGTGCGGTGACCTCGAAATCCCGCAAGACCTCACCGCACGGTCCGTCACCGCACGGTCTTGGGACCCCGGAGGCCCCAATCGCCCTAGACGTCCTCGGAGAACGACCCGAATCCCCACCGACTTACCGCACGGTGTGGTCACCGCCCCGTTTAGGGGCCCCCGAACCATTCCTGGGGCGCCCTGGGTGGGCCTGCCCAAGTTCGATGCTGGGGCACGCACGGCGCACCTCAACACACACGATGGCTCGTCGAAGTACGAAGTGTCCGCTGGCAAATGCAATCCGTCTGGGGATGTCGAATGTGAAGAGACACGGAGTTGGTCTCTCTGCCCCTCTCCTCAGGGGTGAAGTCGACGAATAGTATCTCCCCGGTCTGGTTGCCGTCGCTCAACTGCTCATACAACAAAAGATTATCGCCCAAATTGACACCGTCCCTCTCTAAAGTGAACGCCTGTTGGCCGCCGTTTTGATACAGAAAAACACAACGCAACTAAGGCAACAATAAGGCAACAATGTGACGCCATGGACCGTGCGACGGCTGCAAGACTGCGATGGCGTTGGAATCAAGCACCATGAACGCGGTAGTTGTTTGCAACGTCCACGCCTCTATTGCCTTCGGACTGCGCATGTGTTACCCTGCCTGCAACTCACGCGATGCATGTACTCTGATTCCAAGTTTCCCCTGTCACGTTGCAAATCCGATCGCGTGGGTGGTTGCGTCATAACGCAACCATTGAAGTTCATGCTTGTCAGTACAAGAGCCGCTTGGGCGGCGACGAGCTCGGACCAGAACCACGTGCAACATAATCAAAGCCAGTATTGAAATATGCCACGGCACGCTAATGTGGACCGAGGAGCACATGGGCAAATACAACCCAGCTTACGGTCGCTTGGACAATGGGTGGAATGTCCTCTTCGAGTCGACCATCTGGGTGAACGCTTGCTGTGATATCTAGCACACGAACTCAAGCTCCGTTGAAGGGCGAGAAACTTCTCCTAACAGGGTGCAGACATGTACGGCCAACGGCGGACGACAAATCCATGGGGCCGAACTTCTCTTGCTCGACAAATGTCGAAGGCTCCATTACAACGCATGTTACACTAATGACTGGTCAGCGAAATCCCTCTTCGCTTCCGCCCTTCTCGCAAGACATCAGTTGCCGAGAAAGATTCTGACAAACTCTGTGCGAGAAGGCCGGTGGCGACTGGGAGATGCCCTGTCGGGTTCCCAAGGGATCCTCGGCCCAATTGGCGGTGCGCCCGGGCGGGATGACAGCGAGGGCGGCCCCCCTCAGGAGGCTCAGAAGGCCTCCAGCCTTCAGGGGAGCTTGCCGAGCCTTCTCCGAAGAACCACCGCCTTCTACCAAGGCCTGCCCCACCCTCACCTTCCCCCCCTGGACCCGCCGCCGAAAGGAACGCCGCACAAGCAACGGAGGGCTTCTCTGGCGACGGCGAGGCTCGGCCACGACCATGCTCCCCGATCTAGATCTGAAGAGGGGCCCGAGCTCCGGGGCCCCTCCTGAGCGCCCAAAGTGGTCCTCGTTGGGGCATCTTGCCTATACACCATGATGATCGTTCTGGGTCCTCAGGGTGTCTTCGGCCGTCGCAGTGGCATTGCTATGGTTGCCCAAGTTATGCAACTCAGATCCTGCAATAGACCAACACTGCAAAACAACTCGGCGTATCGCACCTAATCTCCGTGAATGGTACTCCGTAGCGTGGCATGTTAGTATGATGATCTGCAATGGTTCGCTTGCATCTTTGCATTGCCTCTCTTTGCTTCGTTTCTTTGCATAGACTCGGAAATTGTTACATGGCATTGCAATGAACGGAATACTACTCCTGGTTAGGATCGCACCGGGTTCATTCGAATGCCCCTTCGCCAATGGTCGAGCTATCATTTCTCGAGTTCGAGGTATTCTGGCGGTGGCTTGGTGTATGTCTTGTCTCTTCACGCGCACGGCCAACTTGCCAGCGCATAGCCCCAACAGTCCATACTTGCCTCTCCGATAATCCCAGGCGCAAGAAATAATCAAAACAGTACTGCTCGGTGAAACGACGGGGGCTGATCTAACTGCCGAACTCAATCCACAACTTCGTTGGACTCTCGATGGGCCAAGCAACTCGGGGCCCATGTCGGGGAGACACGGGGGGGGGGGCGTATCCTTGATAGAGATGCGTCCGAACAGCCCCCCTGGGGGTGCATCACGGGGCTACCCCTTCTGTTCTGAACGCCACAGCTTTCTGCTGGATGGAGAACTCGGTGATGGGGGCGAGACACCGCCTGCGATGAAGCACTCAGAGCGACCGCACTGCAGAGAAGCGGCCGTGCCTCGAAATAGTTTGGCTTCACTGCAGGCTGCACGCCGCTTTTTGATGCTGGGGTGCACCGACCCTGCACGCAACCTTCTGGTGACGGAGCGTTCTTGAAGAGGTGACGAAATGCTCTTGGATCACTTCCGCTGAAGGGAGAGAGAGAGAGGTAGCGAGAGAAAAAGAGACTCTCTCTCTCTCTCTCCCTCTCTCTATATCCCTCTTTTTCTGCTTCTGGGGGGGGGGGCTCGGCGGGTCCTGGCGGGTCCTCGGTCATGGCGGGTCCTGAGGAGTCCGGGACAATCCTGGAGCATACATTTTCCTGGCCATCCCTTGGCTGGGTTCTTGTCTTGAATAGAGAAGAGGGATGCCGACTCCCTTCCTCCTTCACTTCCTTGTCTGCCTAAGCGTCTGGCCCTCGCACCCCCCAGGAGCCCAATAAGTACGTCCCCTTCCTTGCCCTGCCTCTAATTACGGTTCCCTCCCCCCTCTTCTCCTTTTCCCCCTTGGGGGCTCAGGGCCGTTTTGGGTTCGAGCTGGAGCCGGCCCAGGGGCCTGGGTGGTCATCCCGACCACCCTCAACGCGGCATGCCGCGGCGCGCGGCGGGAGCGGCCAGGTCTCGCGGGGCCGACCTGCCACTGCTGGCGGCCAGCCTGGCCCTGAGCCCTCGCGGCGCGGCAGGCTGGAACACGCGGCTCTTCGGCCTCTCGATGGCCGGCGCGAAGCCCGTGGCGGAGCCGCACCTCGACCCTTCCAAGGATGAGGCCAGCGCCATCCGCGCCATCATCTACCACGCCGACGAAGACGTGGAGGAGAGCGGGGCCGGAGGGAGGCAGAACTGCCGCCGCCGGCAGGACCCCCCCCCGCCGGGCGAGCGACCCACGCCGCCGGCAGGTCCATCCAGGTCCGCGCCAGGACCGGAGGACCCTTCGGTCAGAAATCCACCCTCACCTCCATCCGGCCCAGCCGGGGCCGACGTCGTTGACCAGTCCAGGGACCCCCCCCATCAGAGCGACCCTGGGCGGGAGGATGGTGAATCTGGGTCCTGAGCTTCAGACCTCACGGGAACCGATCCTGGGCCTGGAGTTTCGAAGGAATGAGGGGAGGGGCTTTCCAGGCACTGGGTTCTGTCAAGAGCGCCTTCCCCACCCTAGAGGCCAAAGGGTGGCTCCACTCCGACGAGGGTTGGGCTCTCTACGGCCTCGACCAGATGGGGTTGATGCTGTTGGGAGCTGGCTGGCCGGCGGTCGGTCTCACGATCATCTGCCTCGCCATCGTGGGCTTGCTCGCTCCGCTCGCCCACAGCCTCAGGACCATCTTCGCGCCTTGCGGGATGTGCCTAGACCTCATCAGCATGGTCTACGGGTGGTGCCGCTGCTGCAAAAGGAGGGTGCCAAGCGAGGCAGAAAAAGGCAACTTCTGCCGCCGGTCCCTCCGCCAACGTCCACAGTCTCCCGGGGAGGGCCCGCAATGGGCCCTCCCACGACGACCGAAGACTGTTCCAAGAAGATCAAGGGCCGGGGCACCGGCCAGAAATGCAGCGACATCCCCATCAAGTTGGACGGCCATGATGCAAGAGTCAGGCTCGACCAGCGCGAAGTTCGTCGGACCGATCGCGCTGGAGTGTGGGTCGACTGCGACGTCGTCAAGGGGGGCAGCTCCCGCAATCTGCGCCTGAAGCTGAAGCAGAACGAGCCGAGGCACCTGCACCTCTGCCAGAAGCACCTGTGCAAAACAAAGGACGGTGAGCTTCACTGCAAAGAGAAATCCGCAGTCGACGCCAAGACCATCGTGGACTTGGGCGCGCACGCCGGGTTCACGACCTGCCGCTGCCTGCAGATCGTCCTGTACATCCTCTGCTTCATGCTTTGCGGCCGCAGGTGCTGCCGCCAGCGACGTCGCCGCCGCTCTGCGGCACGCGATGTGGAGCCAGGCGAGGCGAACGCCAGCTCAGCGGTGGCGGGGCTGCTCGATCAAGAATCGAAAACCGAGGTCGAACAAGAGAACCGGCCCTGCGAGGCTGTCAAGGTGGGCGTCATGATCAAAGGGAGGATGAGGCCCCTGGCGGCCGACGGGTTCCGTGATGCATCGCGCCCGGAGGCGCCGCGCTCCTGCTGGAGGACGCCCAAGCCTCAGACCCGCCACCCCCGTCATGACCAAGTCTATCGGGCCACGCGCTACCAGGCTGAGCGCTCGCAGGTCACATGCTTCCGCCAAGCAGCGGGCACCGCCGCAGGCGTCCCACTCTGCCTGATCCACCTGGGAGGGGGTGCGAGCAAGGCTGCGACGGCCGCCCAGGCAACCCCGAGGACAGGTGCGTGGGCCGGGCTGCGCCGCCGAGTCGCACGCTCTTGCAGTTCAGGGCGGAGCAAGAACCTGGGCACAAACAACAGGGGGCAAGGATCTGGAGCCCTGGCAGCAGAGCCCGTTAGGCGTGCGTCACCAGCGTTGCCGACGGGACCGCCACTGGCGCGTTTCGCGCCCGCCAGCCTTTGAGAAATCTATTTCGGAAATAGAATCGCGGACTCTTTTCCACGGCGCAACAATATGACCCAAGCCGGCTACGGGACGAAATGACAATGCATGTCGAAACGACTGTGGCCAACATAGGCCCGCATACAACCATTAGGCCTCAGGAGCACAGAAATCACAGCCCCCAAGAAAGTCTTTGGCCTCAGCGTGCAAATATTCGTTATCCACGAAATCCAATAAAATATGAAGTAAGCGAATATGGAACATCATCACCTGCCAGCCTGGCCGAGAATCGTCGCCACGACCCGGACAGCAGCAGGGACAACGATATCTACTACGAGCTGGACGGAGACGCCATCTTCAGAGACGGCGACGCCATCATCAGAGACGACAACACGGTCATCAGAGACGGCAAAACCATCACTACAGACAAGAAGGCGACCAGGCAGCAACAGCCCAACGACGGACCCCTCTTCGTGGACAAGGAGGGCGTCGGAGCTCGTTCCTGATGCCCGCGTCGATAACTGCCAGGGGGGAGGCGACCGCGAGCGAAACTGCCAACCCCGCGATTGACATCAACGACCCACAGGGCACTGACAGACAGGTCCCTGAAACGAGACGCTGTATATGCACGCTGCCACCTGCGCCCTGCCTCCTCTTGCACACGTAAAGATACACGCTACCAGATACGCGTGTGTATATATATCTATATATATATATATACATACAAGACTGCAGTGGCGCTTCACGCCATGCACCTTGGTCCTTGAAGATTGGTATGCAGGCGGAAATGGCAGGAAGGTCAAGCGGACAATTTTGCGACAACTCCTTGCTGCCCTTTCTGGCATCGCCGTTATAATGATAATGTTGTTCGCTATCCCTCCTCCACGCATATGTTTCCTCATTCTCGCCATACCCTGGGTATTCTCCCCATCCTCCTCAGCTCTTTTTGCGGGGGCGCCTCCTTGGAGAGCCTCTGGGGGCCTCGCCAAAGTTCTCAGGCTTTCTTAAAGCCTTCTGGAGGCCTCCTGGGCGTGTTCTGGGGGCCTCTGGGGCTTCCTAAGGCCAACCTGCCTCTAACTGCAGTCTCCCTGAACGCCCCGGTCACGATTTGGAATGCTTCGGAGGGCGTCCTGGGGCCATCTTGGGCCGCCATGGGGTTCTCTTAAGGCCATTTTGGACCCCTGTTGTCCCGTTCTGGGGCTCTCTTGGACTGCCTGGAAGCCCTTTCGGATGATTGCGGGGCGATTTGTGAGCCTCCCAGGCGACTTCGGACGCCCAGAAGACCGCTGTCTTGGAGCGTCGGAAGCCGAAAAAAGGAGAACCCGAAATTCACCGAAAACCTACATTCAATCAATGATTATTCCCTCTTGGGGCCTCCTTGGGGGTGCTCCTGGAGGCCTCTTGGTACGTTTTGGAGCGATCTTTCGGGGTATGACGGCTTCTTGGAGCGCTATTGTGCTGTCTTGGAGTTCTCTGGGACGTCTCCGATGACCCGATGACCCCCCTGATCGCCCTAGGTGCGCTGCGAAGGCTTGGCAAAACGCCCTGCGAGGCCCGGGGGGCCGCTTCAAGGCCCGTCCGAAGGGTCCCCAAGCCCCAGTTTTTTGGGGGGGGATGGGTTTTCCCCCCGCCCGGGCTTGTAAAAATAAAGGAAGAGGAATTTGGCTACGTATATACATGCAAAACCATATGCATACAATATGCATAGACCGCCATCCCGATAGCAACGGGAAGGCCGGGCGATGCGCGGGTGCATCAGCGCAAGGGACATGGGGGGAGCAACGAGGGGGAGAGGGAGAGGAGCGACGGAGAGAAGGAGAGAGGCATATACATAACAACAGCGCAGACCAAGGCAGAAGCGGACAAGTAGGCGCGGGGACTGGCAGACTAGCAGCAAGTAGCAATCACACAGAGAATCGCTCGATCGAGGAGAAACAGGACATGAAACGTGAGAAATTGTGTTTGTTGTCATAACATAGATACCTTCAACTTATGGAGGCCCATTGCGCCGACAAGCCTGCCCAGGCCCATCGCTTGCAAGGATCGGTTTTTAGTGGTATCGAAGACGGGGCCCGATGAGGGGGCGATTCATGACGTGAGAATGGCGGCCTGCGCGCAGCCCGCGCCACTCTCCGGCGGCAAGGACGGCGCCAATGGACTCCATCACGTGAGGGATCACCTCCTGGGACCACAGCGGGCGCCTTCGGGTGCTCTCCAGAAGCCTGTGGTCATTCTCTCGGTCGTCAGGTCGACTGTGTTCACGTATAGGAAACACACTGCGAATTCATGCAAGTTCTCGGGAACCATTAGCAGAGAGCGAGCCGAAATGCACAATTGTCTGGTGTAGGCGCACGGACACAGGGAGGTCAATGTTGGGCAAAAACGCTGCGCCGCCCGAAACACCCTACAGACATTCCCGAGAAATCGGATAACGATTGAATGATGGTCCGGGGCGCTGTTGTTCCAGATGATCGGGTGTGTGTGCTGCCATTTTCATTATTGTGCCCACTGCAGATATGAACGCGATCGACATTTTTGCTGATGCGATACACCTACAACATGACACACACATATATATATATATATACATTTACATACATATACATGTGTAAACATGTGTAAACATGTATATATACATGTGGAATTGCACTATGTGGTAATTGACTGGTTGCGTTGTTATTGAGGCCGCTTTCTTGAAGGCCCCACAGGGGCCAAGCAACAAAACCAAACCAGATCACCTCGCAAACAAATGTATATAATCTCACCCAGGGCGCAGCTCGCAGAACAAAACACAATTTCGCGTTGTTGTTTAATTCCTAACGGTGCTGACGATTAGCAACAACAATTCGCACAACATAATCGCATTCTAAAAAAACGCACTCGTATAGAAACAACTTACATGTAATGAAAATCGAATCACCATCTCATGGCGCGTATATCTATATATGCGAAACCGACGAAAGCCGTATATGGATCGTGGCGGCAGCAGCGATTAGCTGAATAGTCTATCGATCTGCTCTTCGAACGAAAGACCGCCCTCCTGGATCTTCTCGGGGCAACGCCACGCCTGCTTGGGGGCCGCGCAGTGGCGGTAGGTCCAGGAGCTGAGCACAATGACGAATGCCTGCGGAACGGGTCTGGCAACATGGGGCCTCTCTCCAACTGCGCACACCCACAAGATCGGGCAGCATCGAGTCGGGAAGCCGGATCGAGGCGTACTATGAATCGGATCGGGCTGCTTCGCAGGCGCGCATCCTCCTGCCGTCCTGGCGAGATCGTTCTGTCCCCTGTCTAATTGTGAGCCTCGGGGGTATGTCGCCCCATCGACGACACGGGAGACATCGATGTTTGACGGGTGCGTCTGTGACAGAGGCTGGAGAGAGTAGCACTATGGGGAGATCCCGCCGAGAGACACAGGTGCAACCCTTCTTCCTCTTCCTCCTCCTTCCTCCTCTCCACTGCTTGCTCAGTCTCCTCTTTCCTCCTCATGCCCATTCCCCCTTATAACCACTCAACTCTAAAGCTATAAAGATAGAGGGGTGGGGAGAAGGACGCCGTGAATGAGGATCAGGCGGGGGAATATATCAGAGGGAAAAAAGGATGCGGATAAGTAAAGGAGAATGGATGAGGGGGATGACGAAGACGAGTGAAGAGGTCTTCGGGGTAGAATAAGCATGAGGCAGGAGTGACTTAGGGGTGGAAGAATGAGGAGGAAGAGTGAGGCGGATGAGGAGGAAATGGTTAAGTGGTGAAGGAAGGGAACAACGGATGACAAGGAGCAGGATGAAACTGTCTACAAGTATCTTCCCCACTCAATCTCACTCCATTCGGCCGGATATTCCGAGCCAAGTGCCAGCGGATGCTGTAACAAAGCGACGTGATGATACTCCCCGAGCAATGCTTGCAATTAGGGGTCCTTACTTCTTTTCTAGGAGCTGAGCCTGGCTAGCGGTCTGGCGGCGCCGTGCTCGCCGTCGCCGCCCCGTCGCCGCCCGTCGTCTCAACCTGGCAAGCGGTCTGGCGGCTCCGTGCTCGCCGGCGCCACCCCGTCGCCGCCCCGTCGCCGCATAGGTTTCACAACAGAGCTTGCACCGATTGCACCGTACAGGCTTCGCCACATAGATTGTGCAACGTATGTTGCACCACATAGATTACACCACGTCAATTGCACCGCCGAAAATGCTGGACCACACAGTTTGCACGACATATCTTGCGCAACATAGTTTGCACAATGTATAGTGCGCCACGTATATTGCACCACATGTATTGCATCACCTAGATTGCCCACACTACCCACACTATGTTAAGCCCACGCTGGCAACATACCTGTACATCTATATGTAAGTATGTGTATGTGTGTATGTGTGTGTTAATGTCTCCCGCAATGTGCCCAGACGAGATTGGCAGGAGGAAGGGAGGGAGGTCAGAGGAGCATAGTCCGGGGGCCCAAAACATCCGCGCATGGGGGGTACAAGAGACGTTAGGGGAGGGACGGAGGAACAAATGTTCAAGGTAGGTGTCGGGGGCTCTGATGGGAAGAATGCAAGGGAGGACGAATGATACGGTGCCTTCGTGGACAACTTCATGCTGACTCTCATGCATACGCACCAAACTCCTGCTGTTCTTAATCGCCAGAGCTGGCGAACGTGGTACTGGCGTCTGGGGATGTACTCGAAAAAGTCTGGGCCTTTTGTTGGCATTCCTGCGAGTATTCAACTACTCTGTCTTGAGCGCCAAGCTCTCGCGCTTCGCACTGGGAACATCACGACCCCTGCGTGCGCAATGTGGCAGCGGGCGGAACTGGGAGCAATGATCAGTAATGCCTCTCCTGATATCGCGCCACACATACACCCGATCGCATCGAAAAAACGCCGCTTTACCCCAAAACTGTCTACCTGCTGTGCCGTAGGCACTGAATGGAATGCTATCAGATCCCTTCGAGCTCCCTGTGCTGAGAATGTACAATACTCTTCGAGCGGCCCAGACGCCCGTGATCTAGGCGCTCGGGCGTCACCCCTCTCCCCCGTGTGTTTTTCCCAAATGTCTCGGGAGCGCGGTTTGGGATCCGCAGTCCAAACATGGCCTAAGACAGTCCAAAAGGCTCCCGGAGCCCTCTTCGGGGGCCTGCTTGGCCGTCAGGGAAGCCCTGGTGGCTGGCCACAGAGCCCAGAATCATTGAGCAATCATCAGTCTCGGGTCCGGTTTTAGGATACTCGCCATGACGCTCGGCGGCGAGCGAGGGGGCGAAGTGAGAAGGGGTGGGCCTTCTCAGAAGGCTCGGAAGCCCTCCGGCCTCCCGAGAAGTTCTGTGAGGCTCCCCCGAAGACGCAGAACACTTCTCAAAGGCCCGAGGGCTTCTGAGAAGCCCCGCCGCCTTCTGAGAAGGCCCGCCCCCCTCCTCCTCCTCCTCCTCCTCCCTCCTCCTCCTCCCCTCCTCCTCCTCCTCCTCCTCCTCCTCCTCCTCGTCCCCCCCTCGCTCGCCGCCGAGAGGCTCCCGTCACGCTCCTCAGGGAGGAGCACGACGTGGCGTCTCGAGTCCTCTCTCCCGCGATGGCCCCCACGCCCGCCGGCAGGCCTCCAAGAGGCCCACAGGCACCAAGAGGCCCCCCCCCAAAGGCCCCCACGAGACCTCCAAGATGCCCAGATGCCCCCAGGAGGCCCCCAAGAGGCCTCCTCCCAGGAGACCCTCAATGGGCTTCTAAGGGGCCTCTATCTCTTGCCCACGAAGCTCTAGGCACGGTGGTGACATGGGCCGAAGGCCACTAGATACTGAACTCGGGCTGGCGAGCGGAATGCTATACGCGGGATGGCGAACAAAATTGTGTTGAAACCAAGACTACCGACACAATCAACAAAATGAATACTAAATCATGCTCGCCGATCTTGGAAGCATCTCCTCACGTCTGGTGCACTGAAGAACCCGAGAGAAAATGCCTGGAGAAAAAACTCACTGCTACCACTACTCCAACGACCTCCCCTGAGGCGCACTCTGAACAGGATTCCGAAGCGAATCCAGCCGCGGTGACCAGGGCGCTCCATGACGCCGAAGAAAGCGAGTACAAGGACACGGGTATGGGGTGGTGACGGTATCGGTATCGTCCCCTCCTCGGACAACCATTAGAACTTGCATGCCGTACTCGACACACCGTTGTCCAAAACAAGCTGCTCCGTGCGGATGTTGCTAGAAGTGACCCTGACCGAAGGTATCCACAACTCGTCGCCCCAGTTTGGAGGCCCTGTGGCCCTCTTACCCTCGTGAGGGGTGCTCTGAAAGTCGTCTGGGCCTCCCCAGGAATCCCGCCGCCGCCGCCGTCGTCGTCCTCCTCGTCCTCGTCCTCGTCGTGGTCCTCGTCGTCGTCGCCGTCGTCGGACACCTTGGGCCAGGGACACCTTCGGCAACACCCGATCTGTGATGGGCAGCGGCGCCCGCCGCCTGGCAGACGTCGAGGGCCTGGCGCGTCCCTGGGCAGTTCCTCGAGTTGGTGTCGTCCTTGGCGCTTCTGGCCTCACGGGCGCAGTGGGCTAGGCGAGGAGGTGGAGGACCGATGGGTGAGCATGGTTCAACCGATCCCTATCGCCACTGGTGTGGCCGTGGCCCCACAGGCCGACTTACCCACACCTATATTAGGGTATATGCATGCTACTTCGGCTTTCGTGGGGCATATCCCCGCCCAGGAGGGTGACCTGGCGGGGCTGAGATGCCACGACCCAGTAGGCATGTGAGGACGACGGACGGGAATGGTTTAGACGATGCCAAATGGGGAAGATCGAGGCTCGAGGGTCGTGCTTGTCGGGCAAGGTGAGCAACACAGTGATTGCTCTGGCTGGGCTGATCTGCGGACGCCTTAATCTCCTACGTCTTCAGCAAGGAACTGGATCCGACCCTTTTAGGCTCTGGCCTGGCGCCCCCCCATGCCCCATCCCGTCAACGTTCCGCCCGGATCACACCCCGCCTCAGTCACCACCTCTGACATCCTGGCCCTGAGCATCTCGTTCTGCCCCACCTTCCATTTTCACAAGTCCGACCCCGCTTGGGTCACCGCTTGTGGCACCGTCGCCCCCTGGACTTCTGCTCCTCCCCCCCCCCTCGCCCACCGCCCCCCACTCCACCAAGTCTAAGCTTTTGACAATAACCCCCTGGCACCACCACCCCCTGGCTCTGCCTCAGCCTCGCCCCGCTCTAAACTCATGATCACCACCTGGCAGAGACCCCGTGCCCGCATCCACTTCCAGTCCCCCGCCCCACTATAGTCTCAACTTCCTGCCGCCTTCTCGCTGAATACTCCGTGTCTTCCGCCTCTGCGGATCCCCGCCCCTTCCATCCCCAACCTCTGCCCCACCCCATCCCAACTTCCTGGCCGCCACCTGGCTGACGGCCCCCGTCCCTGGACATCTGCGTCTGAAGGACTCCGTCCCTTGGTTTCCCGGTCCCGCCGCACCCGATTCTCACAGCCTGACCCACACACCCACCTCCTTGTCTTCTCTTTTGACGGCCCCACAACCCGCTTCATTGTCGACCTCTCTTCTCACCTTGACCTGGCTGACAGCCCCACCCCCTCCCTGGACCTTTCTACCAATCCCGCTTGATCTAGCTTACTCCCACTCAATCTGGCTTAATCCCGCGGTCGAATCCAGCGTAGCACCCCGATGGGGCTTCATGCTCCTTAATCATTCCGACGAAGACCTCCCAGCAATTGCCTCCTAACGTTGGCGTCCTTTTCTTCACCCCCTCTAGGTTCCTGGATGGTTGCCACCTGCCTGGGGCCCCCCAGCCCCCTCGATCCTCGAACCCTCCGATCCTCGAGCCTCTCCTGCCGCTCCTTGAACCTCGATACCTCGAATCTGGACCCATCGCACCTCGAGAGCCTCGCTCGTCGAAGCTCGAGCCTCGATCCTGCGTCCTTGACCCGCGAACCCCGAACCCTGCATCCATCGATCCCCGAAACTCCCCGAACTCGGCGGCGCGGCCAGGGTGGGAAATGAGAAGAAGACCTTAGCCCCTCGACCTGCTGACAGTTCTCTAAGCACTCCCCGACAACACCGAACACTTCCCAGAAGGCGCGAATACTTCTGAGAAGACATTCTCCTTCTCAATCCCAGAAGGAGGGAAACACAAATGCCGAAACGTACTGCTACTCTCCGGGCCTCTCCCGGGGCGATCTCTGACCGAAGCGTCGAGGCGAATCCTTCCGTGGCGACGAGGCCGCAACAAGCGAATATGAGAAACGGGTAGCAGTATGTTAGAACCAACATCTGCACTCATATAGTATATGATATCTCGGAGTTCCGCGTGGATTTCTTGGATCGGGGAAAGACCCCCCCCCCTCCATGGCGCCCGGGGTGCGGCGAAACGGGCGTGACGCCGACAATTGAACGTCGGCACTGGGTGCCTTCGGCGCAACTCCCGATTGGGCCACGAAACGTGTGAGTGGTGTGCCGAAACGGGTGTGACGCACACATGCGAACGTCGCCACTGGGGCCTTTGGCACAACTACGTATGCGGCCAGGCAGCGTGCGCGCGGTGTGCCGAAGCGGACACGTAGAGGACAAAGGCAGGAATGGGAGGAGGGAGGAGGGGAAGGGCACTGGGAATGAAGACGCCCAGTTCTGTCGTTTCAGAACGAAGACCCAACAACACAGGATGATTAGGAAAAACAGAGAGGCTGGAGAAAGGCAAAACTGGGAATTCCGTGTGAAAAGGGAATGGCCATGGCCAAAAAACACCGGCAGGGGCCGCGATGAGCACGAGGCTGCCGGGACAAGGCCGCAGGGGCTGGAGAGACAAGTTGGAGAGAGACTGGCCAGGGGCGGAACGATTAGAAAGCCTGGCCCCAGCCACTTTTTCAGGCCTCCCTGCACGAAACCTACCATACGTCACCACGCGCACGGAAGGGCCCGTGCCGGAGGGGCCCGTCTCCTCAGGCGCATCACCTCCGTGGCCTCCGACAATACGTGTGCCTTCTCGACGGCTGGGTCGGCCACCGGTTGCCCGAGTTCCTGTCTAGTCACCCCGTAGAACAAGGACGCACGATAAGGATGCAAGGGGCTTGGAAGGCCATGGCGACACATGGCGAGCTGGGCGCGGCCAGCGAAAGCGGCCAAGGATGGTCCGAGGGGGAAAGATGCAAAGGCAACCTTGGAAAGTCGTTTATCCTTACGGTTGCGGGTTGACTGTAGACGAGTCCTGATGACGGGCATGTTCCGATCTGCGTTTCTCAACCAAAGGAAGGGTGTATCCCTAATAGCCACGTCACCCAGAATGGCACGCGAAGTGCCGATGCCAGTTCGCACACTGCTCAATGCGTGCTGAATCCCCCGGCCTCCCTCTTATATTCTTAGCCGAAATGGTTTACCGTTTCAACCACGCGCGGAACGTATCCCCGCTTCTATTCTTCACCCTGGATATTGCATCTGAGAGCTGCATGTCCATGTCATCCATATGTCACCAAGCGCTGCAATAGTTCAAAAGACGAACCGACGCCAAGAGGTCCCAGGAGGTCGGCGGTGTCAGGCGCGGTGGAGGCGCGGCTGGGGGGTCCCGGCGAGGATTTTGCAGGGTGGATGGCCCTGAGAAATGGATGCGCGGAGGCCCCGATTAGCCACTCGCAACATCTGCCTTTGCAGGACCCCTCGAGTGAGCGTGAAATCTCCGACGCGCGACCAGAGCTTTACAGAACATGCCCCAAGGAACAGCAGGCCATCCGCTCATAATCATTTTCATGCCATCGACCAGCACCGTGGACCACCCCGGGCTTCGAAGCCCCGAGCACCCTTCGGCTGGATGCCTTGACTGCGAGCCCCTCGATCTGCTGTTCAGCGCGATGTTGGAGGGGAAGAGCGGGATCGGACGCGGCAGCAGGTTCCACAGCAACCTCGGTGCTTCAATGTCTAGTGCATCCTCGCAGAGCTCGATACTGGTCCGCGGGGACTTCCTTGCCCGGCTTCGTCGTCGCCCCCCGCGGCAGGAGGGCGCCGCGGGGCCCCGCGCGCTCGGCGACCCCGCGACCGCGCGCAATCCGCCCTCCAGAAGGGGCTTGCCAATGCAACTTTGCGCTAGACACGAACTGCGCGTAGGCGTCGCTGCCCTCGATCAGCCCGCGGACTGGCAAATCGCGCGCAATGGGCTGCATGGGTAAGAAGCCGCCAGACCCTCCTGCGCCAAGCAACTTTGGCCAAATCGATGCTGCGTTGATGTCGACGGATTGGTTGGGCCAGGTAGCTGGGTGCGCGTTGCGCGCGGCTGGCGGCGCGCTTCGGCCCCTCACAATTTCCTTGCCCACGCAGATCTGGGCGCGAAAGTCCCAAAAGCGTCGCGGCAACGACCGGCTCCCGACGCGATTTGCGCGCCCTCCACCCCGCTGTAACATCCAGCCGGTCTGTCGCTGCGTTCGCCGATCGCGCAGAGGTGCTGAAAAGCAGCGTGCCCGTATATCGACGGTGTCCGACGTTGCTGCTCTCATTAATGCTAATTTCTTCGCGGCCGCGAATGCGATCCCTGCCCTGGCGGCGACGCCGCGGCAGCCGTGGATTCCTGACCGCGTAGTGGACATCGTCAGAACACGCGCGGATGCCAAGCGCCGCGGCGACGCGGCGACGGAGAACCAGTTGAATCAGCAGGCGAAGTCGTCGGTAGATTGAGACCGCGCAATTATTGGGGTCTTCTCGCCGCTGGAGACCGGGGGCGAACTCGCAAATTGCGAAGGACATGTGCGCCCAAGCAAGGTCGCATGCGACACTTGCGCGGCAGGCTTGTCGATCCCGATTCCCGTCGAGGGACGGCAGCAGATTTTCTCTGCAGCGCGCAGCGGGCGGCGCGGGATGCAATGCCCACGCAGGCAACTGCGATGGGCCCCGCACCCCCGGTGGAAGTCGGGCCCTTTCAGGACCCAGAAGTCGCAGAAGCAGCAAGGGCAATGAGACGGGACAGAGCCCGCGGATCCAATGCGATCCCAAGAGACTTCTGGAAGGCAATATGTAGCTCAGGTACACCGGCGCGGGCTTGGGCCGCTGCCTGCGCCCGAAATACGGGGAAGACGGTTGCATCCAGGGCAGCTGGCGCGAGTCGCTGGTGACGGCCCTCTTCAAGAAGGGCGACCCTCCCCTGCGCGGGAACGACGGGCAAATCTGCTTGCTGCAGTCTGGACATCAAATGTTCTCGACCATCCCCTCGTGCTGCTTGGAGCGGGCAGGGGCTGAAGACATAATCTGGCGGACGCAAGTTGGGCCCAAGTCAAAGCGCAGCGCACTTGAAGCGATCGCGAGGCGCAAGTTGAAAGAAACGTTCGCGCGGGTTGACGTGCCGCTTGCATTCCTCGCGCTGGATGGGGTCAAGGCTTCGGCAGCGTCGAGATGCTGGACATCACCCAGGCAATATATTATGACCGGAACTTCGCTGTGCGCGACGCGGGCAAAACGTCGGAGCAGCGAGGGCAGCGGGCGGGAATATGCAAACGATGTCCTTTGTCGCCGCTCATATCTGCCATCTTGATGACCGTCCTCCTTTTGGACGCGAAGAGCGCGCTCGGCGACCCAGCCGGGGGCGTTAGTGATTTGCTGTGCGTGAACGATGCGCTGGTCGTGGCTTCTGTCGCAGCCGACGCGGTGTTGTACATGACTGTCATCGCAGACGCCACAGCCCACGTCGGCTTGGAGCACACTTGGCGGAAGCTGGAGCTCATGGCCACTGAGTGCAAAGGTCCTGCTATACTTAGTGAGCCTGTCGGCCGCCCAATCCTACAAAAGACGAGCATAGTATACTTCGGGAGCGTCTTGACACTTACTGGATATGATGGTGCAAGGCTGGTCGGCGGATCCGCCTAGCCGGGTCCGAATTCGATTCTCTGCAACGAGTCAAATCTCATTCCACGATGTAAACGGCAAGAAAATCTCAAAATTTCCGTCGCACGCGTGCAACCAGAACTTCTGCACAACCTTCGCACATCTTGATTGCGTCAGCACGAACTGTCGAGAGTGCATGATTTTCAGGCGCGATGCACGCGACGAATCTTAAGCATCAAACATTCGTACGTCAATCGAGTCACCAAGGCCACGGTGTTGCAGCGAGCCGGACGCGGCAAGCTCAGCGACCTCTTGTTGCAGCGGCAATTGGTGGTGCTTTTCGGGATCGCACGAAAAGTCGACGACCATCCTCTCCGCGAGGTCGTCATCCAGCCCTCATCTCAAGATATGGCGCAGGTGCTCGGCCGCCGCAAGAGGGGCAGGCCCCGGCAGACGTGGGCAACATAATCGTCTAAGCATGCGATGCAAGCTTGTCGCAATTATTGTTATAACTTTTCACATTTGGAAACGTTTCCGGCGGAACCCTAGAAAGCAGCAGTGCGCAAATATACTGTCTAGGGCACGCTCGTGCCATTGCTGATGTGCCTACGGACGCCGTTTCACTCATTCATTCTGGCCCACTCCCAGCTTCTGGAAGCCGCTGAAGACCTCCAGGGACAACGTGTACACGTCAAGATCCAAGGCGAAAGCAAAGCAACCTCTCCTCCTGTTCCTCCTGTTCCTCCTCCTCCTCCTCCTCCTCCTCCTCCTCCTCTTCCTCCTCCCCATCCTACGGTCATCTACGGAACGGCCCGAAAACCAGAGCCCCTCCCGAGCCCAAAGTGGCCCTTATCTCATGTCAGCACTTTGACTGCACTCCTGCTTCTTCCCCCTCCCTCTTCCAGAGGCGCGGAGGGGCGCTGCCGAGTCTGCAAACCCGAGGTGCTTCTCCCTGTACAGGCCCACGTCCTTCAGCGTGAACTTGTCCGAGTCGGGACCCCACGCCTTTGGATCCTCCCCTCGCGCGAAGTGGCTATCCCCATCAGGAAGGGGAGGAGGAGGAGGAAGACATCGGAATAACGACTGCACCAGCAATCATCAGCAATAGCCCCACGATGGCCCAAGGTGGGCCTAAGAAACATCCAAACTTTACTTGAGAGAGCCCTTAGAGGCCTGGCCCGCTCACTCTCTCTCCCCTCCGAAATTGCCCCATATGAATACTACTCTCCTCTCTCCCGTGATGACGCCCAGAAGATATCCGGCCCCCCTCCGCATACGGTTTTTTGGCACACAGGATGCCTGGGAGTTGGGTTTTCGCTTCGGCTTTTTCTGGGCTCAATGTTCGGGTTTCCGCTCGTTCCGAAACGTGATACCGCTGCAGCGCTGGCCTCATTTCCGCGTTGCTGCTCGTTCCGAATCGCGCTCCCGCTGCAACGCTGGCCTTCCGTCCAAATAGGCTCCGAAATCAAAATAAGGCCCTTCCGGAAAAACATTGGAAGTGATTACACATTCGGTGTCGATTCGTTGATGTTTCGGGCCGCAAGCTCCCCCCGCTTTGGGGCGTCGTCGTTGTCAGGAAGTATCAAGCGGGATCCCTTTTTCTGCTTTGAGAAGACGATGTTGAAAGCAGAGCCAGCGGGTGCTCTCCATCAGCCCCGCCTTGCGTGGAGCCTTTCGGAAAGCCCAAGGAGCTCGACATGAAGCCACCACTCCAGACCGGCCCAGGCCTCTACCTGACACCATGCCATGACATGATGTGCGGTGTTGTGTTCTGCGCCGCTGTGCGATGTCATGCTTTGCGCTGCAATGCTTTATGATGCCACGTTTCACTGCACAACGCCACGCCATGCTATGGCATCTACGCTCTGCCGTGCTCTTCCACGCCATGCCATGCCGTGCTCTACCATGCATCGCGTACTTTCTCGCGATCATTGCCGTGCTCGACATCCGACAATGCAAATAGAGAGGATATCTACGCCACGGTAAAGGATGGGATGGAGGGGTAGGACGTCAGATATGACACGGGCGCACCTAGCTTGGGTTTCCCCCCTCCCCCACCTCCCGCTTCCATCCTCCCCCTCCTCCAACTTCCACCCTCATCATCCTCTGCTCAACATCCCACTGTCACTCTCTCTTGGTGACCGTTCCACTCAGGGTCGGCGGCACCAGCCGTAAGGCTTTCGAAATGAACAATCACATAAACACAGACTTTCGGAGGTCCGCGCGAAAACCGTGCACCGGCCCCAAATCCCCTCTCCTGCAATGGCGCGGGAAGCGCCCCAGGGGCAATGGTGCCGCGCCGGAAGCACCACCAAGGGGACCAATGGTCGACCCAAGGAATCCGCGCGGACCTCTGAAGGCCCATGCTGATGCAGCGCTTCCTTCTCGCAAGAGAAGGAGCGGGGGCGGGAACGAACAGGATGGGCCGGGGATCTCCTGACCCGGGTCAATCCAGACCCGGGTCAGCAGGAAACCAAAAAACTGAAATGCAAGAACAAAAAAACTGCAACGCAGGTCTTCGCAAACCCGGGCTAGCCAATATGCGCGGCCGCCACGCGGCCACGAGCGGCTCACTAACGCGGGTCAGCCAGAGGGGGTCTTCGCAGGATCCTGCAGGATCCGGTGCCCTGGCTGACCCCCGTTTGCATTGACCCCCGTCTCGAGGCTCCCGATGGGGTCGGTGGGGGGGGGGGGCCGGGCCCCGCGGGCTGGAGGCGCGGCGCGCGCTGGCGGGCCCGCAGCCCGTCCGCAACTGCAGCGCCCCGTGGCGCGGAGGCCTGGCGCCCAGGTTCTGCCAAGGAGGTGGAGGCGGAGGCGGAGGAGGAGGAGGAGGAGGAAGCGGAGGAGGAAGCGGAGGAGGAGGAAGCGGAGGAGGAGGAAGAGGAGGAGGAGGCGGAGGAGGAGGAGGCGGAGGAGGAGGAGGAGGCAGAGGAGGAGGAGGAGGAGGAGGAGGAGGAGGAGGAGGAGGAGGAGGAGGAGGAGGAGGAGGCGGACGAGGAGGAAGAGGAGTGAGCTCAACTGTCCTGACCAGGCCCACCCTGGGCCCAGCATCGGTGCATGCCGCCCTCCTGCCTTTACCACCACGAAGGCATGTACACCCATTCCGGGCACAGGGTCGGCCTGGCCAGGATTGGCGAAGGTGCGCGTGTCGTTGGCTCCCGCCGACCTGGCTCCCCCCCCCCCCCCCCCCCCCCCCCCCCAGCAACCACTGTTTCGCTTCAGCGCTATTTTCGAGGGGGCGGGGAGGACGAACGAAGAGGGCGAAAGCACCAAACCCAAGAGCCTTGAAGCCGAGGGAGGGCAGGGGAGGAAGAAGCAGTGTCACGAAATGTGGCCCGTAGATGCTGTCGCCCGCATCATGGGCTGGGGGTGCAAACGAGGGCGACCCCTCGAGCAACTCCTCGGGCTGCCTGAGGGCCTGGCTCACCGCACGTTTCGGGCCACCGGGGCGCTCCACGGGCCCCGGGGCCGTCGAACAGCCACCCAAGATGAAGAGCTGGTTTACGTGACAATAAAAGCGGGTCCAAGACTCTTTTCCCGCTGGACTTCTTCCCTTCATGGAGAAAAACCATTCGAGATTACCTCAGATGTCACGACTCGCTCACCATTGCCTCCATCCTGCGGCAATCCGATGCCCGCTGAAACCGCTCTTGCTTGAACTCTCCGATCGAAATCGTACGGGCCAATCGGCGGCGAGCCCAGGGGGAAGTGAGAGGGGGTAGGCCTCGCCAGTATCAGGAAACAAAAAGGGCTTCTCAAAGACCTCGCGGCTCTGAGAAACCGCCTGCGGTTCTTACAAGGCTTGTCAGAGCCGCGATGGCTTCTGAGAAGCCCCACCGCCTTCTGAAAAGGCCTGCTCCCCTCTGACTTCCCCCCCTGGTCTCGTCGCCGAGCCGCGCCTGGATACCCAATGCCCTGCACCATCCCCAGGCTCCCTCAGGGTCGCGGACAGGTGCAGAATGTGGCGGTGGCCGTCCTGGAGAACGTGCACAAGGGAAGGGGCAGGAGGGCGGCTCAACAGACGGAGCGGGTGGAACCGCTGGGCCAAGCAGCCGCTGGGTGAGCAAGGCAACAATTGGGGGATGGGTTCGCAAGCAGCTCAAACGAGGCTACGCATCTAGATTACAAAGGGCCATTCGACTGGACCAGGACGGGCTAAGCACAATATTAAGCCCGATGAAGCTGAAGGGCGAAATGATAAAAGGACGTATGCCATATGGGGCGGGTGGATTTTCGACCACGGATACAAAAGCGCTGATACTGAATTCCAGCCCTCAAGAAATCACACGGCTGTTCATACGTAATCGGCTCGGCATCTAGACCTCAATATTTCAAACTCTCAGCCAAGATATCCGAGCTTACACAACTCGCCAAAACGAGTGTGGCCCTAGGAATACTAATGAAACGGTGCGACGCTCATACGTTCTAAGCATTAACTGGACCGTTGCTGCTTACGAGCACTTCAAGGTGCGACACGCGACACAGTTTGGCAAGAGCCAAGAGAGAACGCTGCTCGTGTTGGACAGTGACTGCCTCCGGCTACAGAAGGGCCTCGACCCTCCCCATGGACGCCAAGATTGCCTCAAGAGAGCCTAAGCGGACCACGGCTGGCTCTGGCATGGCCTGAGTAAGCCCAAATATGGCTCCAAGAGACCAGCGGAGGCTCCACAATGGCTCCGCCACGGTCGCAGATGTCTCCCAAAGGTGGCCCCCACATGCCCCCCGCCAAGCTCCGAGAAAGGCGCGGGTGAATCCCAGACGGCGAACGAGCCCTCCAAGAAGCCGAGGCTAAGGCCCTCGCAGACTTCGTCGCGGTGCCGGTCACCACTTGGGCGAAGATCCAGGCGGGGAAGCAGGCGCGGGCAGTCCGAGAGGGCGGCCAGCATTAAGGGCATGGTGGCCGTCCTCCTCAGAAGACCCCCAATCTTGTGAGGAGCCGACAGTCCCTCGGATCTGGCTTACAAAGCTTCTCCGAACTCGCCATCGCTCTGACGTCCACTTCCCGTACATGTTTTCAGGTTTCGTGCGTGCTGTTTTTGTTCCCAGGATGCTCCAAGATGCTCCTCGATGGCCCTCCGCGAGCAACAAAAATGTACACATCCGATCGGTGCCAGGAGAAGGGAAGGCTGGGGTCTTTCTGAGCCTGCTGGAAGACTCGCCCCCTCTGCCCTCCCTCCTGCTCATGCTGCCGATGCCAAGGGACGCCGAAAAATCCCCGAGGAGCGTCGACGGATGCCCATTACGTAATGGTCGGCGGCGAGCGAGGGGGGGAAAGACAAGGGGCGGGCCTTCTCAGAAGGCTCGGAAATCCCCCGGCTTTCTGAGAAGTGTTCGACGCCTTCCCCAGAGAAAACGGGAAACCTCTGAGAAGGCGCGAGGGTTTCTGAGAAGTCCCGCCGCCTTCTGAGAGGGTCTTCTCCTTCCCGCTTCCCACCCACTCGCCCGCCGCCGAGATGGTGCCCGAGCGAACACCCGAGCCCCCCGAACGAACGAACGAACGACGAACGACGCGCGAGTCGTCCCTGCACTGGGACGGGCTGGCTAGCGGCCTGCGCGCGGCGGCCGTGGCCGCTGACCCTCACTACACGTCGGTCGGAAGAAGTGGGTAGAAGCATGAAGTAGGAAGGCGGATATAGTAGATTGGATCCAGGTCCTCCCAGAGAATAACAAAACAGAGCAAAAGCATGTCGATTATTGAAGTAGGAAGGCGCTTGAATGAGATTGGAATCTGAGATTCCAAAAATACCTACTTTCAACGACCGGCGTGTACCTATTGGGCTCCTTCACGGTGCTATGCAGAGGGATCCTCCTGCAAGCAGGTAACCAGGTGATGTTTAATGCTGTCACGAACCATGTGGTGTCGTTGGTTTCACTGCGCTGCTGCGTTTGATGTTTCCAATATTGTGTTGTTCCGCTTCCCCGCCGGATGGTTGCTGCAGGCTGTGCACATATTTCCGTATGTCGTTGTCACACCTCTTGTGTTATTCGTCTTGTCGTCGCCTCCCCTGTTGTTTCGCATGGAATCTAGGGCTTAGGGTCGGCGTGCGATTCGCAACTCATGCGGCCCAACGCCATTTTCCATCTGGGCACGTCGTGATCACCGGAGTCTTGCGACTGGTCGCAGCGGAGGTCACATCTATGCTGGTTGCGTGTCGCTGGGGTGGGTGCTGTGTGAGACGACCCTGTGCGCCGCCGTGGTGTCCCGATGATCATCCGCACCATTCATTTTTGTGTTCGGCGCAACTGTTGTCTCAGAAGCTCTGCTGAAATCCATGATTCTGCGCCGAGCATCATAGAGGGTATGACGGTACCGCGATTGGTGTATGTGGTTGCGAAAAGGGCCCTTGTTAGTGAGTTCTTCCGTGACCAGTGAAACATGCCCACGCTGCTTGTATGCGGTGTTGGACCTCTGTCGCGGAAGTGTCGTTGAAGGTGATTACCTGGCCGAGGTATGTAAGTTTGCAAGTGTGGGACCATAAGTAGATGTCCATGTTTGCCACCTGGACTGCACGTATCCAAGCGCGGAGTTGATTGATCATGGTGTCCGTCTTGGTTGAATGGATTTCGAGGCCATGGGGGCTTTTCATGACGTGGTTAAATATGTCACCTGTATCTTCACGTTGGGCACTGGTTGGCTGACCAACAGGGTGTCGTTTGCGAAGCGGAGGTTGATGAGAATGGGGGCGGTGGTGTGCACCAACTGAACACCTCGCCAGAGGAGCTGCCAATCCGAAATGAGCGGATGTAGGATATGTTGAACAAAAAGCGTTAAAGAATGACGAACTCAAAGGTCCGCCTTGATTTGTGCCTCGCGGGAGCTTGGATAGTTTGCTTGTGGAGTCTGTGCGTAAAACAGTTGTCTGGTCGTGGTAGGGGCCCCGCAGCAAGTGGATATACACTTGCGGTATTCCCTGGTCACGCAGGGCTGTCCACAGGCCGCTGTGCTCCAGTATCGAACGCTTCTTTAAAATCAGCAGCTGCGATCCACAATGCTTGATTCAATTCGTCGGCTCGCCCCCGTAGAATGCTGAAAACGAAGGTGATCGCGTGTGCCACGTCCGGTTTTGAATCCTGCTTTTGGTCGTCTGTGCTGGTCGAATGCTGGTTGCAGTCTGCTGTGCAACAGTCGGCTGAAGAGCGTGTAAACAAGTCGTAATGTGCATATCGGGTGGTAGTTCTGTGGACGAGTCAGATCAGCCGATTTAGGAATATCTGTCATGCTGGTGTTCCACCACTTACTTCTCTGGCGTGGGGCCATTTGGTTGCATGATGTATGACCGCGATGTACAATTTCAGCGTTTGAGTTCCTGGCTAGGTCGGTGGAGCATCTCAGTCTTGACCCCTGCAGTGTCGGTTGCCTTTCCTCGTTGAATCCCACCAGCCCCTTTAGGCCGTAAATGGTTTAGGATGTTTCTTCTTCCGCCCCTTTCCCCTTCGGGGAGGGGTTTGCCCCTCCCCCTACCTCCCCTGGACCTGGACGGGGCGTTCCGCGGGTCACAAGAGCGTCCAAAACGGCCTCGGCGAGGAAGCCCAAATCATTGGTTTTACTAAGGTCTTGGCCCCATGTGGGCCTCTTGCGGGGGCGACGCTGATTGAGGGACCCCCCTTCTTTGATCGATCTCCTCCGGGATGGCCCCACGGGCGCTCCCAAGGCTCCCAGGGGTGCCCCAAGAGGGCCCCAAGAGGTGGCCAGGAGGCCCCAAGAGGCCCCCAGAATGCCCCCAAGAGGCGCCCAAGAGGCCCCCAAGAGGCCACAAGAGGCCACCCAGAGGCACCCAAGACGCTCCAAGAAGCCTCGGCGAGAAAACCCAACTCACTGATGTGACCAAGGTTTTGGCCACATTCTGGTTTCCTGGAGGGGGGGGGCACTGCTTAAGATGACTCCTTATGCGCCTTGGAGAGCCCAAGATGACCTCCAAGATGGCTCAAGACACCCCAAGATGCCGCAAGATGGCTCCCATGATGCTCCAAGACGCCCCAAGACCGTTCCAAGACGGCTCAAAATGGCCCAAAAGCTCCCCCAGGAGGCCCCGGAGACGCCCAAACTCCTCCAACACATTAGGGAAATCAGTGTTGTCGGCTTTCTCGCCTTTTCGCTTCCGGTGGCCATCCGAGGCCTCAAGATGGCTCCAAGATTGGCCCAAATGGCTCCAAGAGCGCTCCCAAGGATCACAAGAACGCTTTAGGAGGGCCCCAAGAGGTGCCCAATAGGCCCCAGGAGGCCCCAACAGGCGCCCAAGAGGACTCCAAAAGGCTCCCAACAGACCCCCAAGAGGCCCCAATAAATTTTTCGAAGCAGCCAAGACGCTCCAAAAGTGCTCCCACAAACCCTTTAGGGCGTAGGTGGTTTAGGACGTTTCTTCTTCCACCCCTTTTCCCCTTCGGGGTCTATCACTGTTCCCTATTAATAAACACCCCCTCCCCCAGACGGCTGGGGGCCAACCAGGGACCATGACGACCCCCCCCACCATCCTTTTTAATAAAAAACAATACGAAACACACTCTGCCTCCAAATTCGGAACATGCGCAGCCAACCCGATGCGGCCCCCCCCCACCATCCCTGTCAGAAAACACTACAAAATACACTTGGCGGCGGCGGCGGCGGCTGCGGCGGCGGTGACGGCGGTGACGGCGGTGACGGCGGCTGCGGCGGCGGCGGCGGCGGCAGCGGGGGCGGCGGCGGCGGCGGCGGCGGCGGCGGCTGCGGCGGCGGCGGTAGCGGTGGTGGCAGCGGCTGCGGCGGCGGCGGCGGTTGGCAGCGGGGGGCGGCGGCGGCGGCGGTTGCGGCGGCGGCGGCGGCGGCGGCGGGCGGGCGGGCGGCGGCGGCGGCGGCGGCGGCGGTGCGGCGGCGGCGGGCAGCGGCAGCGGCCGCGGCGGCGGCGGCGGTTTGGCAACGGGGGGCGGCGGCGGCGCCGCTTGCGGCGGCGGCGGCGGCGGGCGGGCGGGCGCGGCGCGGCGGCGGCGGCGGCGGCGGCGGCGGCGGCGGCGGCGGCGGCGGCGGATTGGCCCCCAGTAGCTGCCCATCCAAAGAAGACTGCTGAATATGCTGAGGCTCGGGCCAGACTCGGGTGCTACGTATGTGTGGGGAGGGCGGGTGGGACTGAGCGAGACGGCTTGCGGGCGGGGAGGGGGTCTTGACCCCTCCCCCTACCCCATCCCTTGGACGGGGCGTTCCGCGGGTCGCTGGGGTGTCCACAACGGCCTCGGCGAGGAAACCCAAATCATTGGTTTTGGCCCCACTTGGGGCGCTTGGGGGGGCGACGCAAATTGAGGGACCCCCCTTCTTTGATCGATCTCCTCCGGGATGGCCCCACGGGCGCTCCCAAGGCTCCCAGGGGTGCCCCAAGAGGGCCCCAAGAGGTACCCAGGAGGCCCCAACAGGCGCCCAAGAGGCCTCCAAGAGGCTTCCAAGAGACCCCCGAGAGGCCGCAAGAAACTTTCCGAAACTCCCAAGACGCTCCAAGAGGCGCCCGGGACCGCCTAGAGGCCCCCAAACCGCTCCAAGAGGTCTCCACAGGGGGACCCTTACTCTGTCTGTTGCGCATTTCCCTGATCGGGGCAATTCCTCTGGGCATCGTTTCTGGAGGGGTTGGTGGGGCTACTTTTTGGTCAACAGGCTCGCGAGGCAGGTCGAAAGCCGTCCGGGCACTAGTCGGGCCGCGATTTGGCAGCAGGAAAGAAAGGCAAGCGAAGCGAGCGAGCGGGTAGCCACTCAAAAAGAGACCCAGGACAGATACCCCCAAACCCAGTGGCGTGGAAATCCCGTTGGCGACCAGCAAGTAAGCGCAGCCAAAATGGCGCGGCGGCGCGACCATGAACACGCAGGGGTCGGCCTTTCGGTGTGAGTCAGACAACCAACACCGTCAGAGACAACGAGACCGACGGGCACACCCGGCTGGCCGGCTGGCGGGGTTACTTTTAGTCAGCGGCCGCGGGCGAGTGCGCCGGCGGCGAATCAGGTCTCAGCGGGCTACGCAGCGACGAATTTGGCGAAAGCAGCGGAAGCAGGCCACGCCTAACGCGGCTAACCGAAGCCTCACGCGGCAACCCAGCGGCGGACTGGCGGGTGGCAAGGGCAACTGAGACTGAAACGAACTGCCAGGGTGCAAGTATGCATGGCGTCGGAAGCAAAAGAAGATCGGGACAAACGACGACCCGGGTCGGAAGCCGAGGAATTAATGCATGGGCCCGAACCCCGGACAACTGCGTGAGCACCAGGGTGGCCGCAGCCAAAGGACCGCCGGTCGAGGTGGACTTGAAAATTGCAAGGGCTAAGCCCCGGACGACTGCGTGAGCGAGAGTACCAGGGTGGCCCGAAGGACCGTCGGTCAAAGAATTAACGCCAGGAGGCAGAAGCGCTGGCAGGCTGCAACTCCCAGGGTGGCCGTAGCCGAGAGGTCCCGAGGCAGCAGAACGCACGAGTGCGGGAAGCGACGGAGCCGCGACGCAGCCAAAATGGCGCGGGCCACCACGAACCAGTGCGTGAAATGGCGTCAGGTTGACCCAACATGGGCCCGGTACAGGGCCACGACGAGCTCGGAGCTGACACACAAAGTGACGACGGGCGGAGGGCACCACGGGAAAGACCCAAGCCTGAGTCCAGGGAGCCAATCACACGTGGCGGGAGCGCACGGGACAGAGCGATGCCGTGACGGCCGTCAGCCCAGTATGGGGAAAGAAACCGCGATTTGAGCGGCAAAGCGAAGGCCGGCGCGGTGGCGGGGCGACGCCACCGACCGACGAAGAAGCCAAGGTGGACCACGGCCCCAGCAGTAGCCCACGAGTCAGTATTGTCAGCGACGTCCCCTTGCTCAAGTTCCCAAGGGCGGGGAGCAGTGGGGGCTGCGCAGGAAAGGCACCAGGGAAGGAACACTGCCTGCGGGTCGACCGGCGGCCGCCGCCGGAAACGCAGCGAGCACGCCGGGGGTGAAACGAGAGGGAGACGGGTGGACCACGGCCCCGGCGTAGGCGCACAAGTCAGCAAGGTCAGCAGCCCGAAGTCCCTGCCCGGAGGGTCAGAACGACGGTGGCTGGGCAGGGATTGGCCCCAGGGAGGGAACACTGCCTGCAAGTCGGGCATCGGCCACAGCGGATGTTGCGTGAGCCGTGCCCAAGGCGATGCAAGCGAGGACCGGTGTCGGAGGTCCTCGCCAAGCCCCTACCAGACACAGGTCGGAGGTCAAACCAGGGAGGGCGAGAGACCACGGCGAGCTGTGTAAACGAGGCACCGAAACCATTGGCCTAACGGGCCCCATTTTACAGACAGCGATAATAGCGAACCACGTTCCTTCATGGCCTAACGGGCCCTATTTTAACTGAGGAATCGGGGGCGCAGCCCCAGCGAGTACCTCGGGCCTGAGGTCAGCACATCTGAAGAGGAAGGTTGCGGTCGGCTGTCCACTGGGGCGCCAGGTCGGCGTCTGGTCGGGCGTGTCGGGGCAGCCACGGTTGGGTACCCGGGGTCGAAGTCAACGCAGAGCCGTGGACGCGCGCGTGGTCGGAATAGGGCGCGCTGGGACTCAACGGGAGGGTGGAGCCCTATAGCGATGTGCGGGAGCTCTTGTCCCCTCTCCCGTCACTGCTATGGTCACTGCCACGCTTGCCTGCTGCCTGCCCAGTCGTCGCCGTCCCAGCCCTGCGTCCATGACCATGAGTCCCAGACCCAAGGTTGGCGGGAGTTTGTGGCGTATGCCCTGGACTGCGGGGCGCTGGTACCCTGGTGTCCTGGCCAATTGTCGCGCTCCCGGTCCCAATGTGCGATCCATCTCGTAGGCATCGCACCCACAGCGCTTCCAGGCATCAAGGAAAGCGCTGCACGTGCTCTCGGGATTGAGGGCGGGGTCACTCTTTGGGCCGTTGGCAACGGGGTGTCTCCGGGTATAGGCGTGCCAGATGCTACAGAACACTCCCCCGAAGGTTTTTTGCAGACGGGAGATCTTGGTTGCGGGTGCCTCCGCGAATGTGTCGAGATCGACGTTGGCCAGCTGCTCCTTGTAAATGGGACCTCCTCCGACGGGGTCGACGAGCCCGTCACACACCCGCATGGAGCCCCACTCGCGGGGGTTAGCGAGCGGCGGTTTTGAGCTGGCGGGTACGGGAGGGGCCTGGGGGTCTGGGGCGGGCGTACCGGAGCTGCCTGGCTGGGAGTAGCGGTCGCGCCACCCGGGGGGGAGGAGGAGCGGCTGTCAGACGTTGCCGCTGGGGCGCTGTGGTCCGCCGGTTTGCAAGCTGGTGAGGGACGCCGCTGCGGGAGGTCGTGTGTCGCAATGGGCGGTGGGCTGGCGCTGGTCGTACCTCTCGGCTGGCGTCGCTCTGGCGGTCCCTCGCTGAGGCGTGTGGCGTCGCACCCGAACGCCCCTAGCGGGTCGTAGGGAAGGCTGCTTCCAGCTTCTCCGTCGGCTGATCCAGAAGAAGGAGGAGGCGGGGAGCCCTCAAGGCCGATCGCGCCGTCTGGCGTACCACCAGGGGGAGGTGTGGGAAACGGGGGGGCGGCTTCACCTTTTTCCTCATCGTAGTCAGTCCCTTCAACCTCCGCCTTGACGGTGGGTGCTGGGCTCGTCGGGGAGCGAGCCTCTTCTCCTGGGGAAAGGGACCTGTCGCTTCGGGGCATGTCACCAAGGGGATGTGGTCTGCCCGGGGCGCCGAAAGCCAGACATCACTGCTGGCTGGGCCAGGCCTGGGGGCAGCGGCCGCTGGGGGACCGTCGTGCGCCGATCCCGCAGTGCGCCCAGGGTCCGGCTGCAGCCAGGCAAGCGTGGAATCTCCGAGGGGCGGGGCGTTGGCATCGGCTGGCTGGGTTACGCGCAGCGCCAAGAATTTCTGGCATTACTGCGTCAAGGTCGTTGGTCGTAAAAAGCGTGGTGCGATGTCTCGTGTCGCCTGCTGTTGTTGGTGCAGCACTGGCGTCGGTAGAGTCCCAGCAGCCCTGTGGCGTAGGTGGTTTGAGGAGTTTCCTCCCCCTTTGGGGAGGGGTTTATCACTGCTCCCTATTAGTATGCACCCCCTCCCCCAGGCGACTGGGAGCCAACCCAGGTCCATGCGGCCCCCACCCACCATCCCGTATACAAAAAACAATATCCCGGCAAAGCAACCTAACAGCGATGTGTCGAAGCATATCTGAAAGCATTCCCCTTAAGATTCAGATGAAAATCCAGTTGTAGAATTCTGCTGTTCTCGCAGTCGTAGTCGCATTCGCGATGACAGTCGCAGCGGCAACGGCAGTCGCAGTCACAGCCTCAGCCTCAGCCTGCCTCAGCCTCAGCCTCAGCCTGCCTCAGCCTCAGCCTGCCTCAGCCTCAGCCTTCAGCCTCAGCCTCAGTCTGCCTTCAGCCTCGGCCTCAGCCTCAGCCTGCCTCAGCCTCAGCCTGCATCAGCCTCAGCCTCAGCCTCAGCCTGCCTCAGCATCAGCCTGCTTCAGCCTCAGCCTCAGCCTGCCTCAGCCTCAGCCTCAGTCTGCTTCAGCCTCAGCCTCAGTCTGCCTTCAGCCTCGGCCTCAGCCTCAGCCTGCCTCAGCCTCAGCCTGCCTCGGCCGCAGCATCAGCCTGCCTCAGCATTCAAAATGTGGCCCAGGAATGGAGTTCTGGGAACTAGAAGAACACGAAGTGGCCTACAGTTGGCTCCGGGCATTCAAAATCATGCCCAGGAATGGAGTTCTGGGAACTTGAAGAGCACGAAGTGGCCTACAGTTGGCTCCGGGCATCCAAAATGTGGCCTGGGAGTGGAGTTCTGGGAAGTCGAAGAGCACGAAGTGGCCTACAGTTGGCTCCGGGCATCCAAAATGTGGCCCGGGAATGGAGTTCTGGGAAGTCGAAGAGCACGAAGTGGCTTACAGTTGGCTCCGGGCATCCAAAATATGGCCCGGGAATGGAGTTCTGGGAGCACCAAGAGAGCGATGTTGCGAGGATGTCCCAAGCGATTTCGGCTTTGGCGGCAGCCTCTCCGAGTCCCGCCCAGACCCCCCTGAGGAGTCATGATGCTCTCTTTTGAGACCACTAGAAACCTATCAGCAAGAGCTCTGCCCCAACCATCCCTTGTAAAACGACAATGCTAAACACACTCTGTCTCCAAATTCGGAGCATGCGCAGCGAACCCGATGCGACCTCCCCCCGCCATCCCTGTCAAAAAATACAGAGTACACTTGGCGGCGGCGGCGGTTGCGGCGGCTGCGGCGGGGGCAGCGGCTGCGGCGGCTGCGGCGGTGGCGGCGGCGGGGGCGGCGGCGGCGGCGGCGGCGGCGCAAAACATCCCGACCAATCGATACCACCCACCTGGCCCCCACCCCACGATGTCTCGCCCAAAACCAACCGACCGATACCGCCCACCTGGCCCCGACCGATACCCCCTGCCTGGCCCCGACACCCCCACCTACAGAACCTCTGTTCCTGGGACCCCCCACTCAACGATTTCTCGCCCAAAGCTCACCGATACCCGTGACCTGGCCCCGACCGATACCCCCCACCTGGCCACGACACCCCCACCCACAGAACCTCTGCTCTTGGGACTCCCCACCCCGCGACTTCTCGCCCAAAACCGACCGATACCACCTGGCCCCAACCGATGCCCCCCACCTGGCCCCGACACCTCCACCCACAGTACTTTTGTTCTTGGGACCCCCCACCCCACGATTTCTCTCCCCAACCCGACCAATACCCACCACCTCCCACGAAGTGCCACACAGCATCTAAGGCAAGGAAAATCCGCCCACCCCTTTGGGTGACTGGCGTGTGAAGTCATTTCCTCCCACAATCCAATCGGCAGGGGACAAGGAACTCGCCTCATGCAATGAACAACTACCCACGCCCGTTAGACAAGTGGCCGCGATTGACATACTTGCCGCTGGCAACAAGGTGGATTCCAGTCTCCCCGACCACTCCTTTGACAAGTGGCCCAAATTGTCGAATGGGTCATCGGCGGAAGCATTGCCACGACATCTAAATGAGCCCAGAAAGTGGGCGAATATGGCTGCACGGCCTCAGGCCAGGTCATATTCCAGCCCAGAGTTGTGACGAAGAGTGAAGCGAAACTGGCTGGACCACCTCAGGTCAAGGCATCCATGGGCCCTGAATTGCGAGTGTGTGGGGGAAAGCTGGATGGACCTCTCGCGTGCCTCGAAGCCCACAACTGCGAGAATGTCTCAAGCACAAAGGGCTGGACCGCCTCAGGACAGCGGCGAGGCGGTCGAAGCGAAATGAGCTGGACTATCTCTCGCGCGGCATCTCAAAACCCGGACGTGCAGGGATGTCTCAGGCGAGCTCGGCCGGACCGCCTCACAGGCGGCATCTCGGGGCCCAAAATTACGAAGATGGCTCGCCGAAACCGACCCGTACAACTTCTCGCATGGGGTCTCCGAGCTCCAAAACCCACCCGCCTTCTGGGCAGGAGATGGTCAATCGCGATTCCTTGTCCAACCGCTTGTTCCCCCTCGGGGATGGGGTCATCGCTGCTCCTGGATAACATATGCCACCTCGCCCAATCTACCGACCGCTAACCCGAGTCACTGCCGCGCCCCACGCTTCCAACCAAAAACACAATGAAATACCCCCAGGCGGCCCCCTCATTGGATCTCGAAAATGCGATGCGATCCGTCAGAACCCTGATCATCGAATGATCATGGTTATGTAGATCCGCCACCGTGCCTCTGGGCACGGAGTGGGCGTGTCCTCATGTCTTTGACATGATCCTCTCAACCTCAGTCCTCACTCCTGAGGCGTCGCTCAGAGCCCCAGACCCCACGTCGCGAAATCTTCTCCTGTGGCTTCTCGAGATTGCTCGCGTGACTGTTTCGGAACGATGGGGGCCCCATGACGGACCAATGGGGCACAAAGAGGCCCACGACGGCCCCAGAACGCCCCGAGAGGCCCAAAGATCGCTCCAAGGCGCCCTACATGGCCTCAGTATGGCCCAAAAGGCCTCCAAGATGCACCAAGAGGCCTCGAATATACCTTCCAAGAAGATCCTGAGAGGGACAAATCATTGACTTGCCTCAGTTGTTTGAGGAAGTTTGGCGCTCTCGCCTTCTTTCCTTTCCCACGCTCCCAGACGGTCCTTGGGGCCCCCAATGACACCCCAGGACGGCCCAAGGACCTCCAAGAGGGCCCCAAGACGGCCCTCGAGCGCCCCAAGACGGCCCAGGAGGCGCCCAAGACGGTCCAAGATGCCTCAAGCCGGCCCCAAAAGTTGCCCAAGAAAGGGAGCACGAACCGAAAATCCGAGCGTTCCGCCCCAAGAGGCCTCCAGGAGGCCCCCAGAGGCACCAAAGAGGCCCCAACAGGCTCCAAGAGGCCCCCAAGGGACCCAACAGCGACCCCACGAGACTTCCAACCTGCCCCCACGAGGCCTGGAAACTGCATCCAAGAGGCCCCCTAAAGGTCCCCCGCGAAATCCCAACGAACCTTCAATTGGCTTCGTACCCACAACCCAGGCACGGTGGCGGGATGGGCCGAAGGCCATTCGATATAGAGGAGTCCGAGGTGCAACAGAGAATCAAGAGTCCAGGGGGCGAGGCTCAGGCCTGGATGTCTCACTTGAACTCCTTCCCGCCGTGCTCAGAAAAGCACCCCGACAACAAACGAATCATACATACGTCGCTCACTTCGGGTCGGCGGCAGAGGCGGCAGCCTTTAGATAATACAGAGTACACTTGGCTGCGGCGGCGGCTGCGGCGGCTGCGGCGGGGGCAGCGGCTGCGGCGGCTGCGGCGGTGGCGGCGGTGGGGGCGGCGGCGGCGGCGGGGGCGGCGGCGGCGGCGGCGGCGGCAGCGGTGGCGGCAGCGACTGCGGCGGCAGCGGCAGCGGTGGCGGCGATTTGGCAGCGGGGCGGGGCGGCGGCGGCGGGCAGCGCGGTGGCGGCGGCAGCGGCGGACAGCGGCTGCGGCGGCGCGGCGCCGGCGGCGGCGGCGGCGGGCGGCGGGGGAGGCGGCGGCGGCGGCGGCGGCGGATAGGCCCCCAGTGGCCGGCCATCCAAAAACGACTGCTGCATATGCTGCGGTTCGGGCCAGGCTCGGGTGCTGCGTATGTGTTGGGAGGGCGGGTGGGAGTGAGCGAGACGGCTTGCGGGCGGGGAGGGAGACTTTTGACCCCTCCACGTACCCCCTCCCCTGGACCTGGACGGGAGGGTCCGCGACGCGTTGAAGCGTCCAAAACGGCTTCGGCGAGGAAACCAAAATCATTGGTTTTACTTGGGTTTTAACTTTGGCCCCCCGAGGGGGGGATCGTAATTGGGGAACCCCCCTTCTTTGATCGATGTCCTCCAAGATGGCCCCGGGAGGCGCCCACGAGGCCCCAAGAGGCCCCAATATGGCCCCAAGATAGCCCCAAGATGGCCCCAAGAGGCCTCCAAGAGACCCCCAAGAGGACCCCAAGCGGCCCCAAGAGGCCTCCCCGAGGCACCAAAGACGCCCAACAGTCCCTCAGGAACGCCCAGAGACCCCCCAAACGTCCCAAGAGGCCTCCAAACAACCGCCCAAGAGATATCCCAAGGGCCCCGAGAGGCATTCAGGAGACCTCCCAAAGTCTTCAAGAGGATCCCCGAAGCCCCCAAGATCCCCCCCAGACGCCCCAAAAAGTTTCCAAAACAGCGCCCAAGAGACTTTATAAGAGGATCTGATGTTCGTCATGTTTCCTCCTCCTTCTCCTTGTCCTTTTTTTCTCCTCCTCCTCCTCCTCCTCCTCCTCCTCATCTCCCTTATCCGTTTACTCATCATCCGAAAACCAGCACCATCAGCAACAGCAGCACGAACAGCAGCAACAGCAGCAGCAGTACCAGCAGGAGGCAGAGCACCAGCAGTAACACTTGCAACCTTCGCCACAAAAGATCTCCCAATTCACAATTATTGCCCGCTCTGGTTCACTATGTGCGTCTCTTCTTCCTTTCTTTCGTCAGCTTTCCTGGGCATCGTTTCTGGATGGGCTGGTGGGGATACTTTTTGGTCGGCGGCCGCGCGACAGCGGTCTGGCGGCGAGAGGCAAAATCCGGGGCGCGCGGCACGATGCGAATTGGCGAACACCGCCGCCACGTTGGCAAGCCGGTTCGCACCTGCACAACAAGGGCGCAGTTGCACACGTACAGAACAACATGAACGAAATTCACCAGCAAACGCACATAGGCGCCGCAGTGTGAACCGAGGTGGACAAGCGGCAAAGTGTGCGAATCAGAAAACAAGGGGCTGTACAGGCGAAGCAGGCTGAACCACACGGCGCCCAGACCTCAGTAATCCGCCTCCCAGTGCCAGGTGGAGCCACGCGGCTGTGCCCAAGGCGCAACTGCGATGCCAATCCCTGAAGCGAAGAGATCCGCAGGCGTGGGGAGCACCGCCGTCGAGTGGTGAAGCGCCTGCGCAGCCTGCCAGGGGAGGTCCTGCTGCAGTGGAGGCAAGTGGGAGGCCGGTGGAATGAGTCGCCTGCGGGGCGCCAGACTCCGAACGCCCGCGACAACGTCTACAAGCCAATCAACTGTCGCGGAACTGGTGCGGCGAACTGGCCGGCAGCTGGTGGGGGCCTGGGTGCTGTCCTGCTGCGGAAGGCTGAACCACTCCGTGGCGACCCAACACTCGAGTGACCAATCCACAGGGCAGCTGGTGGGGATACTTTTTTCTTTTTACAGCCGCAGGCGGAAGCGCCAGCGGCGGCGGGTCACGGTCGGGCTGCGGCCGTGACGAATTAGCCGGGCGCGCGCGGGGGCCGCGGATCAGGCGGCGGTGCAAACTGCAGCCCAGGGGGTCTGAAGGGAAACAGCCACCCAAGAAGCAGGGAGGACGCTGCCAAAATGGCGCGACGCACATCCCCAGTCATGGATCGTGTCGGCCCGACATTCACTAGGTAGTGGGGATCAGTCTCCGTGCATGAGGGGTGTCAGAGAGCCCAGGGTGTCTGTCGGGTATGAGCGAGACCGTAGGCAAAGGAGCTGACGTCGTCCATCAGGGAGAAGGGTCTCTGACAGCGCCAGCGAACCGTCGCAGCTTCAGAGAACGCATCCAGCGGCTGACAGGGCACACCTGAAGTCATTGACAACCGGTATCAACCTCAGAACAACTGCGGAGGGATGCGTCTGCACGCGAAACATCAACGACATGATGTGACGCAGTGCAGGGGTGCACCTGCTCCCGACCTTGGCGAGAGACACGTCGGCCAATCGAGGGTGACGGGGCGTGTGCCAGGAAGCAACGAAGTGACATAACAAAGAGCGGCTCTCCATCCACGCTGAGGGGCCAGTATAAGGAAAACAGCTCAGAGAAAGCCGTGCTGCCGCATACCCACTGCAGCACAAGCAATCCGTAGTCACGAAGAGGCCCAGGGAGCGGCCGCTCAACCAGGTTGAGCGTGGGAGCGACAATGGGGTGACGTCAGTGCGCGCAGACCCTCGCGGCGAGCGGTGCACCACTAGCCACTGGGGTAGCGCGCCTGGGCCAACCGTTGCAAGACTGTGAAGTCATGTACGAAGCACGCCTGCGACTCAGTCAGAGCACGGCCTCAGCGGACCGGGCGGGCATTCCGCCGGCGCAGCGGGGCGACCCACGTCACAAGACCGTCTGAACAACGTTAGGACCCACTGACGATGAGTCCAAGCCCAGGGTCGCTCCCAGGGAAGGTGGAGAAGCGCGGCTGAAGGCCGAAGTATACTGGGGAAACCCAAAGAGTAAAAACGCGGTTCTGGTGTGACGAGGCGAAGCCATCATTGCGTCGGACGCAGAGCCGCGGGCCGAGGCGAGCCTGGCAAGGTGATTATCCCGGCAAAGCAACCTAACAGCGATGTGTAGAAGCATATATGAAAGCATCCCCCTTAAGATTCAAATGGAAATCCAGTGGTAGAATTCTGATGTTCTCGCAGTCGTAATCGCATTCGCGATGACAGTCGCAGCGGCAACGGCAGTCGCAGTCACAGCCTCGACCTCAGCCTGCCTCAGCCTCAGCCTCAACCTGCCTCAGCCTCAGCCTGCCTCAGCCTCAGCCTCAGCCTGCTTCAGCCTCAGCCTGAGTCTGCCTTCAGCCTCGGCCTCAGCCTCAGCCTGCCTCAGCCTCAGCCTCAGCCTCAGCCTCAGCCTCTGCCTGCCTCAGCCTCAGCATCAGCCTGCCTCAGCCTCAGCCTCAGTCTGCTTCAGCCTCAGCCTCAGTCTGCCTTCAGCCTCGGCCTCGGCCTCAGCCTGCCTCAGCCTCAGCCTGCCTCGGCCGCAGCATCAGCCTGCCTCAGCATTCAAAATGTGGCCCAGGAGCGGAGTTCTGGGAACTAGAAGAACACGAAGTGGCCTACTGTTGGCTCCGGGCATTCAAAATGTGGCCCGGGAATGAATTCTGGGAACTTGAAGAGCACGAAGTGGCCTACTGTTGGCTCCGGGCATCCAAAATGTCGCCCGGGAATGGAGTTCTGGGAACTTGAAGAACACGAAGTGGCCTACTGTTGGCTCCGGGCATCCAAAATGTTGCCCGGGAATGGAGTTCTGGGAAGTCGAAGAGCACGAAGTGGCCTACAGCTGGCTCAGGGCATTCAGAATGCGGTCCGGGAATGGAGTTCTGGGAGGTCGAAGAGCACGAAGTGTGTGACTGTTTGCGAAAAACGAGTGCGGCGGCAGCCTGTCCGGGTCCCGCCCAGACCCCCCTGAGGAGTCATGATGCTCTTTTTGGAAACCACTAGAAACCTATCAGCAAGAGCTGTTAAGTAAAAACAGCTACAGCGGGGCCTGGGACCGCTATGACCACACGCAACACGTGGTGTTGCAATGCAGACGGCATTGCTGGTACACACACTTGGGTCCAAAGGCAGGAAGTGCACGTGCCAAGGAGGGCGGCGGGATGCCGCTAAACGAGTCTGGTGTCTGAGGAGCAGCTGAAGGCTGCTGTTCTTGAGAGAGAAATCCAAGGATTATGAGCGCGACTCAGGACTGAGACGTGGCGGAGCACTTCCGTCGGTCACGAAGCCGCGCGGCCGGGGACGGATCCGCCCGGGCCAGAAGTGAGAACAACTACAGCGGGGCCAGGGGCCAACGGTCTGCACGCAGCACTCCCCCGCGCTGCAATGCAGATGGTATTGCTGGTCGAAACACTTGGGTCCAAAGGCAGGAAGTGCGTGTACCAGGGAGGGAGGCAGCACGGCTGCCACACGGGTTGAGAGAGCACCGGGAGGCAGCTGAAGGCTGCGCGAAGTGTGAAGCACGGTCGGTATACCTGTCCCTCTAGGTGATGGGATGGGTGGGAGGGGAGCTCAGTCGCCCCATCGTTGCCTTTTTTCCCAACGTTCGTCGGGCCTGCCTCCACCACGCTCGCCTCCTGACTGCCAACGGTCGTCGTGCCAGCCAGCGCTCCAGTCACTCTGCAAGGTGTCCCAGGCGTCCCAGGAGCTAGTCGCCCGCTCGCGCCAGCTGCTCTGCTGGTGGTTGCCCTTGCCCGTGCCGTCGGGCCAGGTGTGGCGCAGGTATTCGGCCCGCGCTGTTGCCCAATCGATGCGGAAGTTGAACCTCCTGTCCATCAAGTAGGCGTTGTATCCGCAACCCTTCCAGTCATCCAACAACTTGTTGATGGTCGCGTCCGAGTGCAGCCTCGGGTCTGACTTGGGTTCCCTGGACCCAGGGAGCCGAATGCCTCGTGCGTAGGCCGTCCACAGAGCACAGAATACTCCACCCAACTCCGTTTTGTTTCTGGTGATGCGCTTGGCGGGTGGCTCTCCGCGGCGCCCCAAGTCCACGGAGCCCAACCAGGCCTTGTACATGGGGCCTCCATGGGCGTCGGTCAGCTGGTTGAGTGCGTGTCGCTCCGCTGATCGGAAGTAGGCAAGCCTATGGCCAGATGCCTGTGGGTTACGTAGTGGGGGACGACGACCCTGCGCATCACCCCTGTCGCGGGCAACTTCGTCGTGATCTGGTCCCCTGGTCCCACTGGCATTATGGTCGGTGTTGGCTGGGCCACCCCAGGCGGCAATCGGGTCGCGGTCGGAGATGGGTTCCATGCTGTCTGCCGTTGGGCTCTGCCGAGGCGCCTTGTCGCCGGGGCCATCGTCGTCGGCCTCCGTGGCCGAGCCCGTGCAGGACCCAGGAGGAGGAGACTCTTGGGGGCATCCATAGTCGGCTGAATCCGCTTTTTCAATAGGAGGGATTTCGTCTTCACCGCCCTCGTCTTTGGCAGCGTGGTCAGGCACATTCGGGTTGCCAGGACGCGTGTCGTCGTCTTTCGTGCCCAAGGGGTTGTCTGCACCGGCCGCAGTAGAGGTATTTGGTCTGTCCTCACTCATTGTCTGCACGTGCGACTCGGCAAGGGAGGTGATGGTTGCCGAGGCCAGGGCGTCGGCGCTGAGGCTGAGTAGGAAACTCGTCAGCGTGCCCATCTCGTGTCTGACGGGGTTGAAGCCACTCGCCGGGGCGAGGGCCAAGGCGTGCTTCTCCCAGGACTCCTTGTGCTTTTCGCCGTTGGCGAGGTGGGAGACGACCCGCGCGGCGGCCAGCCGTTTGCCTTCCCAAGGCTGGTTGAGCGGGGAACAATATTTCGAGATGCATTCGCCGTACGCCGTCCTGAGAAACTCCGTCAACCGTTCGACTGGCCAGGAGGCTTCTTCGATTTTAGGCGCTGGGATGCTGCCATCGCGATGGCCGTGACAGAACTGTCGCCAAGTGCAGTCCAGTCCAGGGTGGAAGTCCCGGAGGTAGGTCACCAAGAGTTGCTGAACAGCCACGTCTCCGCTGCCCGATCCGCCCCTGGGGTCGTCTGGGCTCAGCGTGGGGTTGTTGACGCCCCTGCTGTCCAGGAGCGGCCCCTGCGGGACTGGCAGCTCTGGCAGGAGTTCCATAAGCTGTGCAAGAGTCCTGGGGGCTTGCTCGGCCGCGGGGGCCGCTCCACCCGAGGCGCTAGACCCAGGGAGGTTTGCCGCTCCAGCCTTGGCGAAGCGATCTTGGGCATTGGCGTCAGCGCCTATCCATGGAAGGGCTCTGAAAATGTCCACTGGCACCTCCGCTACTATCTGGCTGTTGAGCGTTGGGAGGACAGGGGCCTCGGCTGGGCACAGTGCCCTGTAGTCTCTATCAAGGATGTGGTCCAGGGTTGCAGGACCGATGTTCCATATACGGGGGCCAGGCAACGTCGGCAGCACCAAGTGGCGTTCCAGTTGCGCTCCCACCAGGCTATGGCTCGCCGCTCGATGGGGAGCAGCCCAGCTTGCTCGGGAACCCCTACCCCCTCCGCTGGCTTCCATATGAAGCAGCCCAGGGGAGGTGCTCCGGTGTTCCAGACGAGGAGCGGTGCCCCTGGGGGGCATGTGTCGCACCGTGCGGAATAGAATTTGTTCTCCGCAGCTTTGAGGCCGAACCGCTCATCCCTGACCCGTAGGATGGGCATGGTAGTGTTGGCGCGCTCAGGGATCTGCATGCCCGTCGGCGTCATGATGAGGTCCGACAGCGATCTCGTGTCCGCCTGGGGGCTGCATCCAAAGCCAAGCGGGAGGTGACCCAGGGAGGGGAAGGCATCCGCCTTTTTGTCGCTTGCGGCACCGATCCTCTGCTGCTCGTGTTCCTTGACCTTGTCCGCTACTGTTGCGCCGGTTGGTGCTGGGATGCCCTGGTCCTCCAGGTGTCGGATCCAGCAGATCTCGCAGTGCCACCCCATGTTTGCACCGTCGAGGTAGGCCTGGGGCCGGTTCTGTGCTACCATCAGGCGTGTGTCGTCGGATATCCACGTGCCTTCTGTGGAGCGTAGCTGGTCCTTGCCGCAACTGTCGCACTTGAACCTGCCGTTTTTCTGTTCGGCTGTCAGCCTGTCGTCGGGAATGCGCGGAGGGCCCTGCTTGGTGCCTGGGGCAGGGGTGGACGGCAAGGGGGCGTTCAGGTCGGTGCTGGATAGCGCGAATCCGCCGCCGATGTAGGCGAGCCCAGCACGCCGATCGTCGTCACCCAGGGAGGCGTCTGAGCCCGCGAGCGCGACGTGAAGCGCGCGCACCGAGCAGCGGTGCGCACCCAGGGGGGCCAGGGAGGCGGCTGGGACGATCTTCTCGAGGACGAGCATCGGCGCCTTCAGCTGAAAGTCCTGCCGGCCCATTTCACTCCAGGTCTGCGGGTAGCCAGCTGCCTGCGCGTCCGGGCGGTGGTGCGCCACCGCTACGAGCTTGGAGACGTGGGGCAGGATTGCCTCGATGCGACCGTGGAGGTCGGCAGGGCGTCCAGCGTGAGCCCCCAGGTTCTTGCGAAGTCGTGCCGGGACCCTCGGCGCGCTTCCTGCCATGGGACACAGAAACCCAGGATGGCTTCGATCACATCCCCAGCCTGCTCTGCGTGAGGGAAAGGCCACAAGAACACGCGTGGCCCGCGGAGCATTAACATCATGACGACCAAGAGCGACCGGGTCTTGCTGGATTCCATGGGGAGGCCATCCGTGTCTTTAATTTCCTTCCGGAACTGGCCCCACTTTGGGTCGTCGGGGGCGCCGCTGAGAATCTCCTGTAGGCCAGCCATCCCAGGGTGCTTCCTGTGTCTGCAATCCTTGGTTGCTGCGCTCCACGCCTGGGGAACCTGCCGAAAGAGTCCCTTGGGGGTGCACTGGCGTCGACCACAGAGCGTTACACGCCGTCCCTTGACGTGCGGCGCCGGGGGGAGGGAGTCGTCGTGCACTGCGTGGTTTGCGTCCTCCCAGGGAGTGCCAAGGCCGAGTGACCACACAATGGCAGCCCAGAGCATGTTGTAGACTAGATTGGTCGCGTCTAGACCCAGGGACATGTCGAACAGGAAGCCCAGGTGCGACCAAGCCTTGCGGTCGAGTCTGCCAGGTTGTCGCCGTGTTTCTGCCAGCGAGAACTCGTGCGGGTGTAGCCCCGCCACCAGATAGATGAGCACGTGGAAGGCAGGCGTCGAGAGGATCTCATTGAGGCCGGCCGAGATGAGCTTACCCAGGGAGTCCCAGTCGAAGTCCTCGGCCAGCGGAGTGTTGTAGCGCTCGGCGAAGCCGCTCGCCTGGGCGTCGCGGGCTTTCCTTCTGGCCGCATCGAGCTCATTTCGCCCGTCCTCTCCCTTTGCATCGCAGCTCCAGGCGACGGGGGACGGTGCCCAGGTGGCGAAGTCGGGCAGTGGGTCAAAGCTCTCGTCTATGACCAGGGATCTCCTGTGGCCAGCAGGTGCGCCGCCCCCGAATCGGACCCAGAGGCGGGTCAAGAGCCCGTACTCAGAGAGCACACGCAGCTGGGACCAGGTGGCATTGGCGAACATGCGCCCGTCTCCCAACATCAGGATATTCCGCTTGGCCCGAGTGATTGCCACGTTCAGGCGTTTGGCGTCGTCGACAAATTCCCAATTGCGCTTCCCGTTGCTCCTGGTGGTCAGTACGATTACGATGTCTGCCTCACCACCCTGGCTGGAGTCGATGGTGGTGAGCTTGAGGGCCCCACTCTTCATGTGCTTTCCCGCAACCTGCCTGAGTCTAGGGAAGGCAGCGCCGATGGCTGTGTGGGCGTTATGGTCCTCCCGAAAGACGGTTTCCCATCGGTGATCGTCCACCACGTGCCCTTGGGGGTCAGCTCCAGGGCCAGGGATGTGTCGCGAACAACACTGCCTTTTCCCTTGCCTGATTTCCCCTCCTTGCCACCCTTTGAATTCCGCAGGACGCCGCAGAGGTGGCGGGGGCCTTGAGGCCCGCCGTCTGTGAGGATGACCGTCTGGAGCTGGTAGCCAACGACGATTCTGACGGTGGTGCCTTTTTCGAGCTCGGGCAGGAGTGCCCGCGCGATGTCCACGGCCTGCGCTGCCTCGGGGAGGTTGGCGTAGCCTGGCTGGAGGCTAGACGTTACTTCCCAGGAGGGTGTGTCGACCAGCAGGAAACGGTGCTTGTCTCCGTCTTGCGCAGGATCCAACTGCTTGAGGGTCGCGCGAAGGTCGGCCTCGTTGGAACCGGCGAGGTTGGCCAGTTCAGTCAGTCGCCCGGGTTCCCAGGGTGTGATGTCTCTCCATGGGATGCCTTCAACGATGGGCCTGTCCCTGAGCGGGTCCATGATGCCAGTCGTCATACCCTTGCCGTAGTAGGCTGCGTTCGGAAAGGCGAGTAGCTGCGGATGCATGCGGTAGCAGACCGACAGGTGGACCACAGCCGTATCTTGGCCGCGGAGTGCGTGAAACATCCTGTCAAATATGCTGACACAGAGTCCCAGGTCGTTGGCAAGCTTGGAGAGAACCGTAGGGGGCAGCTGATTCGGGTCGCCCACCAGTACCAGGGCTCCGCCGCTGTTGACCAAGTTCACCATAGACATGAGCGCATGAAGCTCAGTGGCCTGCCCAGCTTCATCGATTACCAGGAGGACAATGTGAGGACTGTCTTTCTGTCCGAGGGCTTCGGCCGCCTCGTGTGTGGACATGATCACCCTGGCATCTCGAAGCAGGCTAGCCTTGTAGGGCTTTAAGTCCGGGCTCTTGTCCCCGTCCTGGAACGGGAACTCTCCGTGGGCGTTCTTGTAGTGGCCCTCTGGTGTCAGGTCCACGAGTCCCTCGCTGACACGCTCCTTGCTTGCCAGGCGCACGAACTTCCCAGGGAACCCCGTGTCGGGATCGAGACGACGCTGCTGATGCGCTTCGGACATTGCCAGGGCGGGCTGGTCTACCGCCGCGTTCGAGCCGGCTGCCAACGCGACAGCTTGTCCCGGACGTAGGCAGCATCCCCACATGTCCAGGCAGGCGACGGAAAAGGTGGTGTTGCCTGTCCCGGGGGGGCCCGTGCACCAGTACGGCGCGGTGATGCAAGGTGGCCTGAAGGGCCCTGATCGCGTCCTTGTTTGGCAGGTGTTTGTCCACCCTTTCGCGGAAGGTCGCCAGACTGGGTGCGGGGCGCACCCTCTGGAAGATCGACCCCGTCGCGTCCGAGATCTCATCGTCGGAGAAAGCCGGCAAACCCAGGGGAAGCGGCGGCACCTGCTGCAGAAGGCCGCATCGGACAGCCTGAGCGAGGTCAGCGTCGGGGACGTCGCAGTCCAGGGCGACGGCGGTCCTGGCCCTCAGGTTCGAGCCTACTGTGCTGGTACGCCGCAGGTCGTTGGCCGCAAGTCGGTCGGCCCGGGGGGCGTGCAAGAAGGCGGAAAGTCAGGGGAGACAGCGCGCGGGCGAACAGATCCGCGGCATTCTGCCGGAGGTAGTAGATCTGGTCGAGAGCCCAACACTGGCGCCAGAACTGGATGTCGGAGGGGGCCTCGTCCACTCGGTACCAGGGAACATCATTCTTTGGGGGGCGTTTCGCCTTGGTTTCGTCTTCGTGGAATGGCCCCCCCTTGCCACTGTTGCACAGCACGATGCATCTGTCGGACGGGTACCTGGTGGACGGGCTGAGGCCGGGCACTTGGGCGTCTCTTGGGTGAATGGCACCGCCCAAGGAAAGGGGCCACCAGATCGTGACGTCCGCAATTTTGTCGACTGTGGGGCCGGTGACAGAAATGTACAGTTCTTTGCCTTCCTTGTCTCACTCCTGGGTCCTGGATGCCACTTTGTACTTAGAGGGCCACTCCAGTAGGTAGAGTTCCTTACCCTCTGGAAGCTCCAGCGCGTTGCGAAACCGGAAGGTGTCCAGGTCGCCCAAGTCCGAGTTGGCGTCGATCCTGGTGACGCGGACGCCGAGCGCGCAATTGCCTTTCCTGGCCAGGTCTTCGCGTGTGGAGTCTTTTCTGTTGTCCACCGTCTCGACAGACGCTTCGCTTTCTACCCTGGCGATCCTCCGAAGTGTCCGTCCACGATCCTGGAGGGAGTAAGGCCACTGCGAGGGGAGCCGCACGGCCTCGGGCAGGTCCCCTAGCGCCGCCTTGGGGTGTACTCGGGAATGCGGAGAGCCCAGGGGCACAGAGTAGAGACTAAGTACGTCGGCGGCCGCTTGGAGTGCCAACGAATCGCCCAGCTGCTGCTCAGACGGGCCTGCTGGTGATGTATCTTCTTCCTTTGCCAGCATCAATCTTCGCTGCTGGCCGGGCTGGCCCCAGGCGGGCTGAGGGTGGGGCGGCGGGGGCGGAGGCAAAGGTCCACTCGAGGCGGCTGCGGGTTGCCCAGGTGCGGCAGGCAGTGATCCGACGGACGATTTTGCTAGCGCGTTGGCCCCTCCGCCAACGTCGGGCTGTCTGACGCCCGTCCGCCTAGCCTCTCGTGTGTCCATCAGGTGCGACCTCGCGTGCTCTGGGTCGGATCTGGTGCCTCCAGGGCAGTTGTACGTCGGTTCGTCGTCCCAGAGAAGGTAGGTGGTGGGCACGTGCAGCGCGTCTTCCGGAATCAAGAGACCAGGGAGTCAGCGTACACCGTCTTGGGATACCAAGGGTTGGACGGGCCTCCAGCCTGGCCAGGCCCTTCGCTCGATATGCACACGGTGATTTGAGTCCCAGGTCGATCCACTGCACATGCTCCACAGATTCCCAGGGGTGACAGAGGTGTTTGGGTCGGGCCACCCGTCGCTGTAGCGCTTTTGCGACATGTCGTAGTGCTTGTCGCTTAGGATGTGCTGAGTGTCATCCACGGGCCCCTGGCAGATCTCGCACCAGTGGCGCCACCAGCCGTTAAAGAAAACCCAGCGCATCCAGGGACAGTACCGAGCAAGGGAAACGCTTAACCCCAATCTGAATGGCGGTCCGTCCTCACAGTGTGGCAGGCGAGGGCCAACGTCGGGTGGGGTCTTGGTTGTTCTTGGGCATGGTCCCAGGGAGCGTCCAGTCGTAACCCAGGGAGGCAGCTGAAGGCTGCGGGCTGTAGTGACCTTAGTGTGTGTCGGGCCGGGAACGATCAGGGAGGATGAGGAGGAGGGGGTTTTCGAGAGCGTCAACGAACAGGGCGACCTGGTCCAAGTCGCAGAGGTCGACTCCGGCGGCGGGGAAGAGAGGAGGAGGGGAGCGATGGGTATTTTCCCAGACGACCCAGGTGGTGACCGCATGATCACCGGCGTGTCTGAGGGCGCTGGCCCAAAATACCCCTAGTGTCGCGAGGCGATCGGCCGCTTTGTTGAGCCGACGTCGCACCGCCTGCCATGTGAGGGCCCATCCCGACTCACTGGCTTGCCTGAAGGCAAAGCCCATTTGTTGTGCCAGATGGTCCGCCGAATGCGTCCAGTGACGGCCCCGTATCGGATGGCAGCCAGGTTGTCGCCAACCACTCTGGCGCCACGGAGCGCGTCTTCAACGTGAGGGAGCAGGGCGAGGCCAGCTCTGCACCCAGAGGCCTCGGCCGTCTGTGCGTCGTCGCAGCCTGGGAGGGCCACCACGGCGACCGCTACGACGCGCGGGTAGCCGCGGCGTGGGCCATGCCTCCAAAGAACAGCCGCCGCACCAGAGACCTTGTCCCCTTCTCCGATTCGGCGCGCCCCCCCGTCGAACGTAAGCTCGCAAGGCCATTGGGCAGAGTCGGCGGCGGGGAGCGGGGAGTCTCTGACTGTGATTTCTTCGCCAACGCCCATGTCCCTGCCGGCTCTGAACACGAGGGCGTGTTGGTCACAGAGTCTGCAAAACGCTTTGGTCCAGAGGGCACTGGGGTCCCTGTCTGTCCTGGGGCATGGGAACCAGCCCCGCCCAGGGGGCATCCAGCCCGCTCTGGGGTCACCGGCTTGGAGGACTGCTAGCCTGTCACCACTAAGTGTGGCTCTCGTGGCGATAGGGAGGCGCCGGATTTCCCCTCCGGCGCGTGGTGCTTGTCTGCCAAGATGTGGTCCGGCGGCACCGCAGATGCGCCGTAAGCGCGGCCCTCGGGGGTTGCACAGCTGACAGAGGTCGAGCATAGGAGCCCAGACTGCGGTTTCGTCTGCCGGGGCGACGGGAGGCTGCCCTTCGCGCAGGTCATCATCAGCTTCGTCGTCGTCCTGGAGGTCGGAGTCGGGGACAGCGATACCCTGGACAATGAGTCTGGCGGCTTCGTCAGCGCCAATGGGGGCGCAGTCCAAGTTCACACAGTACCTGAAGGAGATCTGGTGCAACAGTCGGCAGACTAGCCTCTGGTGTTGTCCCCTGGTGCACATCGCCGTGGCCAGGTCCGTGGGATGGTCCGGGGCTCTGGTTTTTTCCCAGGCAAGGGCAGCCGCGGGGCACCAGCACCACACGTGCTCGGTTGTGGCTTCTCCAAGGCCACAGAGTGGACAGGCTCCGTAGAGTCCTTGCCGCATGGAGACGCTAATGCTAGCATGGTGCCTTCTTCGCTCCGCAGCAAGTGCGCGCAGGTCTTCGGGGAGGGCGTCGTCGTCTAGGAGAGGCCAGAGGACGGCCTCGCCGCTCCAGGACCTAAGGCAGGTGTCACACCAGGCCTGTCCGTCGTCTCGCTGGCCGGCTGTGAGCCAAACTCTCTTGGCAGGTCCGCCGCAGCTGCGCTGGTGGGGGATCCTGTCTGCCACGCTTCGCCGTCGCGCAGAACCGGGTGGCCCGTTGGCCAGAGGCCGGAGGACGTGGTGTGCCTCGGTGAAGGATGCACAGTGTCCCAGGAGAGACCATTCCGCGCCATCTGTCTGCGCCCATCTGCGCTCGTCGCTGGTTACGGCGAACCATTTGTTGACGATGTGTCCATGTAGCTGCGACCAGGCAGCGACATAGACCACCCGACCGAAGTAGCGAGCCCGCAATCGAGGAGGCTCTCTCACCGCTCGATTGAATAAGTCGGCTGCCCTGGAGTCAGTCATAACCTTGGAGCCGGGTCTGAGGGGCTCTTGCCGGGGCGGAAATTCCCGTGCCCATTTCCCATTTCGCGAGTTTGTTCCACCTTCTCCCGGCCTTCTGTCGCGACTGGGGCGGGCCCCGCAGGTCGTCCAGGACGCGGGCTCTGGCTGCGGTCGCACGCGAGGTGGCGACCGGGCACTTGGGGCAGCCAGGGACCTGGAACCGGATGCCCAAGCCAGGAGAATGTTGTCGGGGATCCAGGAAGCAAAGGCCAGGCCGAGAGCGACTCTAAGGTGGGCACGAAGCGTCCTTTCATGAACGGTGTCGGGGAGAGAGTAATGCGAGGGGTAGGGGATGAGCGCAATCAGATATGTATTCCAGGCAAGAGCGGTTTTGTTAGGCGACATGTTGGCCAGGTGCAGGGCCACGGCTCTGTCCCGGAGTTTGGGGAGCGGTTTTCCCCAAGTGCCCGCGACGAGAGCGTCGAGCTGTCCTCGGGTCACGGTGCCCCTGGGCGGTGAGGTCTCTCCTTCGGCAGCCCGAGATACGACGCAGGCGCCGAGGTAGGGCCACTAAGGCCGCACAGCGGACGAGCCGAAGGGGGCGTAGTCCATGGCGCGCCCCCACCACTCGTGGTTGCTGGCTGGAACAAGCGCCGTTTTGAAGTTGCACCTGCAGGGGCAGCTCCAGGGAGTGCACAACGCGGCGCTGTCCGGCCCTCCGACCCGTCTGATCATGTCCAGTATAAGTGCCTCCGGAAGGCCCGTGACCGTCGTCGTGGTGCCATTGTCAGTGAAGTCCACGGGGGCAGTTGCCAGGAGTTGCCTGACGTCGACCCTGCACTGTGCCTCGATTCCCTTGCACTTGCGGGCTTCAACCAGGAGTCCGGCCGCCCTTGCAAGCCACGGCAGCGCAATGCCAGCACGGAGTGTTTGGGCTGTGGCGCCTAGTAGCGCGGCCAGGTCGCCCACGCACGTCGGGTCACCCGACCCTGTGATGTTTGCAAGGGCGCAGATGAGAAGGTCATAGCCCAGGCACCAGAGGAGCGGGGAGGCGGCGCCCCCCATTCCGATGGAGCGGAGGAGCCTCCTTATCCTGCTCTTGCATTTCCCTTTGCAGGTGCGCGCGCTCCTGCTGCTGACCAGGGCGTCCACTGAGTGAAGAAGCCAGCTGGGGAGTTGCCGACGATCCGTCAGCTGCCCCATCCATTGCAGGGATATGCGCTCAAAAGCTTTGTTCTGGTCGCAGAAGTGGACGGCCGTGCTGGGGGCTGGGCCCAGGGATCTTGTGGCGCTCTGTATGTACTGGTCCGCGGCCTCTTGGTGCTCGCCCAGCAGGGCTGCCCACGATGGCCCGGGTTCGGTGTCGGCCACCGGGTCCAGGGCAAGGTGATTAGTGGCAGATGTGATGTTGGGACCACACTGTCCCCCTCGCTTGGCCGCTTGATTAGGGCTGAATATGGGTTCGATCACGGGGCCAAGCTGGTCGGCAATGGTCGTGCCGTGCAGTCTCCGTAGGCAGGCGGGGAGTTGCAAGGGTCGCATGTCGCCGGGCAACTCAGCGGCCGCCTTTTTGCCGATCCAGACCAGCAAATCAATGGAAGGGCCTAGGACCAGGTCTATAAGATCTGGATTCAGGTCAGCGGCGCACCAGGCCTGCGCGAACAGGCAGGCAACGAAACGGGCCCCGGGGTGGCACAGTTCGCACGGTTCTCCATCCACCCTAGGAGCACTGCCGCTTGGACCCAAGACGAGGGAGGCAATCCTGCCCCACTGCGGGTTGGGGGAGTCCGGGAGCTGCCCAAAATCCTTGTGCTTGAAGTACTCGTCAAGGATTCGGTCCGCAGCTGGGGGGGGGGGGAGCAGTTTGCCAGATGTGGTCACGGCTCCGCCAGGGGACGTCGTCAACTTCCTTCGCGCGTTCCTTCCACCTCCCATCAGTGTCACGCACCCCGAGAATGGCGTGCGTTTTGACGAAGATTTCTCGGCCCGTGCGGTAGTGCGAGGCGAGAGCGGGGCGCTCGACGCCAGGGCCCCTTTGTACGGGGGTGAGTCGAGCAGCCCGTCTCTGAGCAGTGTCGTTGTCCCACTTTCGCAACCAGGAAGCGGCCTGCTGGGGGGCCAGGTCGTTGCCGCCCCACTCGTGCTCGGCAAGCCAGGCCGCGAGTGTCCCCACTGGGCGTGCGCTGGACTCGGATCTCGCCGCAGCAGCGAGCAGGGATACCTGGGGAGCGATTGGTCTTGATCCTGCGCAACTTCCTCCACCAGTCCTGTATGGCCGCCGACATGGCGTGGCGACCAAAGAGTGAGCAGGGCAGGAACGAGGGGGGCGGTGATCGTCCACCAGGGGAGGGGCCAGAGGTGGAGCTGGAGGCTCCTGTTCTCTTTCTCCTTCACCGTCGTCGTTGTCCCTGTGTCTTGCTGGGAATTGACCAAGGGCCGCCGGACGGACCCAGTCGGCAGGTTGCAGGAGTCCGGTCAGGTCGATGTCGGGCAGTCCGAAGGTACGCTCGAGGAAGGTGCAGAAGGCTCTTAGTTCAGCATGCGCCTCGCCCGGCAGGAGGCGCAAGTCACCAGCCAGTATGGTGCTGTCTCTGCGGGTTCTGGGAGCGCCCTGTGGCTCCAGGTACAGGATGGCGTGGTCAGATACTGACGGTTTCCATGCTTTCCTGACTCCATCGGCCCCAAGCTGTCGGTAAGGGCAAGTGTCAACCCTAGTGGGGCCGTCGCAGTGGCAGACGCTCGATCCTGTCTGCGCGAGCAGGTCGGTGAGGGCCGCAGCATCGTCGGTTTCGCTTTCTCTGGGGTTGTCAACCTGTATGTTCATGTCACCCCCCCAGTACGTGGGGGTGTCATCCCATCTCTAGATGGCCTGACGAATGGATCTATGGTTTCGGACTCCCTGGACGGAGGGAGGTACACCGACACCAGGCGGTAGGTGCTTTCACCTCGTCTGATCGTGGCTGCAACGGCGCACCCAGGGACAAGATCCTCAGACCGAACAAGCGCCGTGCCGCGCGGGATGAGGATTGCCACCCCGCCGGCGCGGCCCCCGGCCGGTCCTATGTAGGCAGGCGGTGCGATAAGCGTGCGAGCGTGGAACATGGTGGACCAGACGGCCGCTTCATGCTCAGCCCAGTGGGTCTCCTGAATGAGTCCAATTCTCCCGTTGGTGGTCATCTGCGTCAGAAAGGCGTGCTTGATCATGTTCTTGTGTGCTGTCGTACTTTTTGAAGTATCTGACGCTCCAGCAGCCCAGTTTGAGCGTGCCGGACTGTATGGCGTTAGCAATTGCGTCTACCAAGGTCCGCAAAGACCGATCCCACACATGTCCGCCCATGTGGGGTTGTTCCAGGCGGTAGCGTGTAGGTAAGCCCAGAGGGACCGTGGCCGCTGGACGGTGTAGTTACAGTGCAGTGCCAAGGCACGACCCAGGGAAGACCTGGCAGCTTGCCATGCTCTAGTTCTCGCCCCCGGTACGAGATTCGTGGTCGGGGGAGACCCGAGGGCGCGGTAAAGCGACCCTGGGTCTTCAGGCGAGGTCTAGGGGAACGGCAGCCCGGGCTGGACATGCTGCTGCTGCTGCAGCATGGTTCGTACTATGTCGTCTGGGAAGGGGTTTTCGGCGAGCGGTGCCCAAGGGCAGTTTCTGTCCGCGAAGCTGCGCGCCTGTCTCCATGCGGTCCACACGTGCCTCTCGGTCGGTGCAGCATGCTGCTGTCCGGGTATGGGTTCGTCCCTGCTCCATGCCAGGATGGAGGAAACGAGTCTACGTTGGAGGCACCTTGGGTCGCAATGGATGCCAACGGCGTCGTAGAGCATTCTCCCCCTGATGGCTCAGGACCGGTAGTAGGACCCGAGGCCCACTGCTCGAGCCCGCTCTTCGGGGGATGAGACCCGGAGTCCATGCTCTCTTCCGTGCGCAAGCAGCCATCCTGCCCAAGCCTTGACCTTTCCTTCGCTGGCTAGACTCTCCCGTTCTCTGCCTTGACAGACGAGAGCCAGCCCCTCAGTGCAGCCCTGGAAGCATCGCTCGGCTCCCGTCTCCGCGAGGATGTTCTTGATGCCGAGCCTGGTGTCGGCGAGAGTGCGGAGGAGCCACCTGTAGCTGCTGTCTTCGCTGTACAGGAGGCACAATGGGTGCGTCTGGTAGCTGCTCGGGACTATGGCTTCGGGGGCACTGGCCGGGGCTCTGGACTGGGTCCAAGTGGAGATGCGTCCGTCTGGTCGGTATGTCCACCGTGGGGATACGCGAAGCGTCTAGAATCGTATAGTTGGTCAGGGCGAGCCTGAGCCCGAAGAAAGCCCTCCCAACTCCCAAACGGCTGCGACAGGGCACAACTGTCTTCAGCCACGTGCGTCTCGAGGCCTCACCCCAAATTGTCTAATCCCGATCCTGCGACGTCAATGCTTGCAACCTTGAGACGCCAACAATCGAATGCCAGAGCTCTGAACAAGCCTCCGTAAATTACATGACACACACCTTATTCAACGTCGAGTGATGCCGAATCCGTTCTGAATGCTACTGGAAAGAACGCGAACGTTTGGTTACTCATTTGGGCCGACCGATGCGCAATCCAGCGTGGCGATGACATGCATCACAACAGGGTGTGCACTTACGTCTGCTCACGCTGACCGAGGAGAGTATGCTATCCTTGTGCCAGGGGAAGCCATGCACTGCAGGGAACAACCTCGTGACCTGGCTCGGGAAGAGGCCCAATAATGTACGCGCATGAACCCACGCAAACATCAATGAACGGCATCGCAACGAATGGATGCAAGAGAATGTACTGCAAGCGCCCGTGGGGTCCAGTGTCGAAGAGAAAATGACGGCGCCAAACAATAAACACAATACCTGTGACACCGTGACACTGGTTGGGCAACGGTGCTGACCGACGGCCACATGTAAATCGAAGGATACCACTATGTCACACAATGATCCCAACACACCAGCATGATCCAACCTCGCACGATGGCCAAAATCCTTGAGACGATGACCGCATACTGTCCGCATCGATGATCCTGACTCGGAACTCTGCCGTCACAAGCAACCGCGACGTTGGGTCTCCTGGGCGATCAACGCAACTTCCATTCGATGTTCCGCGCCGGATCAGATTTCAAAAAACTTCGGGAACCCAACCCATCCCCCGCACACACACACACACATCTGAGGAGAGCCGCTAAGATGGGGATTGTTTTTTTGGGGGGCAACCTCCCACCCCTCCACTCCGAACGCCTGAACCTGCGCGGCGGAAAAAGGCTGTCAATCTAGCCCTGTCCCAGAAAGTGAAACAGCCAGAATTTGGGTGATGGTGATGGTGCCCGCAAGAGTGTCCACGCAAGGGGACCTAGCGAAGCGGGGCTGGACGGCCGAAAAAGGATGCGACTGGCAAGAGTATCGCGACTAGCAGGCTCACTCGGGTCGCGTAGAAATATGCTGCAACTCATTCCACGTTGGTGTTCTGGCCAAATCGATCCACGCATCCGTCTCGGCGCGGAATCCAGGATTCGAGGGTCCAGCCAGACCCCTACCCGCTGTGGAAGAGAGGGGAAACAGAGGGAGGAGCAAGAGGAGGAGCCAGGTGAGCCCCCAAGACAGCCATCCCAGACGCGAAAGCGCGGGCGACGGTGGGGCGACGAAGCGGAGAGGGGGAACAAATGACCTGGGATCGACGACAAATCGCTGATAGATCGGCGATAAGACCTCATGGGGCGTCCAAAGTTCGCAAATCATGGCCCGCCGAGGCACGTGCGCGGCACCCTGGGGGGGGGGCAAGTGATGTATGGAAAAACGAAAAGGCGGCCGTGAAATCTGCTCACATATTCCGAGGAACAGCCAGCTCGGAGTAAACACACCCCCTCTTCGGTCAGGGCATACTTCCTGTATAGTGTTCTGTGACCCGAGCCGAGACGTCCGCCTGGTGGCTTCCGAGCCACGCCTCCAGCCTGCGGCGGCCTGCGGCGGCCTGCGGCGGCCCATCGGGACGATCTGGGCACTCCTGGGCGCAGACAAGCGCGCTCCACCACTCGCAGAGTATCTCCTCGCAAATGGCCTGGATCCGCCGCGGGGGATGTACGATCCTCCAGGCACTCTGCGAGCACTGGAACGCGCTCGGTGAGGAAGGCCCTCGACGAGGTGCAGCTGCTGGATAACACCCCGAGGCGAGAAGCCCTTCAAGAACCGACGAAAACGTCCGAGAACCTTCGAGGGACAGCCCCCGCACTCAGCACCCCCTCTGGGCCGCCCCCGACGGCAGCGGCGATGCTGGCGAGCGGCGCCTCCCCGCGAACTCCCTGCCGCGGGCGACAGCAGCACTGAGCATCGTTGAACCGATGCTTGCGATCTGTCGTCAAAAACCGTGCTGAAGAGGATCACAATGGGACCCCCAAGAAGGCCTCAGGAGGCCAAGCACATTGGTTTTCTTCAGGTGCTTGAATGGAAGATTTTCAAAGATCTCGCCTTTTTCGGGCCTCCGACGGCCCAAGACGGCCCACCAGGCTCGACCGATCGCCCCATGACAACAACCCTGACAATCCCCGCTAGCGTGGTCTTGGCCCCTCAGGGCAACGTGTCCACCTAGGTGGGGGTACTGCCCGTTCCTGAGGGTTTTGCGGAGCACATCCCCACTTAGGAGGGCGGGCCGGTGGGGCCGAGTTGCCATGGCCCAGTGGGGATGGGGATAGGTTAGACGATGCTGATCCCCGCAGGCCATGCCTCACCTAGCGTGAGCCCTCCCCGCCCCCCGCCCCGTCTTTCTGGAGGCAAGTACTGTCAGGCTGGGCATGTCCTCCTGCAGGCGGATTTGGTAGACCAAAAAAACATAGCCATAACGCAATCAAACATAATCAAAAGAGCACGAAACATTATCACCACACTATTTCTTAGCATGCTTGGATATTCCTCCAGTAGGAGGACATGTCCAACCTAAAACTACTGGGGAATCGTTGTCAGGACGGCTATAATCCAGACTCAGCCAGATTAGCTCCGACTGGGCTGGATTAAGCGCGATTAACCAGCATTGAACGGGATCCTGCCGGACTAGTTAGACGCCCGAGTTATCCGGGGTAACTCGGGTTTGGGTTCCCGAAAAACGAACCCGAGATAGCCCTGACCCGAGTTACCCTTGATGATTCCGGGCTCTGGACGCCCGAAATATCCTGGGTAACTCGGGTCCGGGATAACTCGGGTTGGGACTCCCGAACAACGAACCCGAGTTAGCCCTGACCCGAGTTACCCCTGATGATTCGGGGCTCTGAACTAGGTCGGTGTCCAGCAACAGCGCTGAGCTTGCTCACAGGAGTGGCATCACAACTTCCTGGATGCCGCCCTGCTTCCTGGAGCTGCGCCAAGGAATCGGTGTCCCAACACCCGAGAGGCTCTCCCGCCTCGAAGACGAACGCCTCCACGTTGCCCAGCGTGACGGGCTCTGGCATGATTCCGCTGTACATGCAGGCGACCGCGGACGTGATGGTCGACGGGACCGACAGCCCGCCTGGGCAGGCCCTGAGTGCAGGAGAGCTCGCCGATCGAGGATGAGAAGTCCGGCGACATCGGACGCGTCGACGACCCCATTTCACAGAGGGTTTAGCGATATAGGTAAAATGCCTCCTTCCCTCACAGACGAGATTGAACATCCCGAGGCACGACACAAACGTGTGCCGACTGGGACTGAGCTCCCGAGAGACACGCTTGTGCGGGAAAGAAGACCGACAAGTGCTTTCGAATCGCATCCAGCCCTTCGGCTACTCGCAAGAATGACTCCAGGCACGGGTGACCCTTGGTGTGCGGCTTGCCGATCGCTGCATGCGATGCGGCAGTGGCGGCTTGCGTGCTTCAGTTCAGCTCCCCCACCGCGCCCTTCGAAAGCCGCGCATCAAAGGCCACCCCACCGAAAGGTCACTCTGAAATCTAGTATCTAGCTGTCGGGTCACGGCTCGGGTCTACAACGTCCGTTCGTGACGGTTCGGGCACCCTCGAAATGCTGTCCGCGAGGCGCAGCTGCTGGAAAACATCCAGAGACAGGCAAGCTAGCAGGAACTGACGAACACGTCGAGGGTCACAAGTCTTTCGGCTCGCCAAGCGGTTGGGCGACGTTCTGTCTACTCCAAGCATCTAGGCGCAGCGAGAGGATCCCACGAGCTCTCAGGTCCCCAAGAAGCACCGTGGAGGAAAGAAGAGCAGTGGAGGAGGCGTGATGGATAAGGAAAGGGGTGGAGGACAACAAAGAATGCTCTGTTCAAGTAGAACCTCAGAACTCCACAGGGATACGTGTTGACCAAATATGTCCAGGAGAATCCAGCTGTGGTGGTGAGGCGTCATCACCTGAAAACGTCGATGCTTTAACCTCGTTGATGCTCTGCTCCTCCTTCCCTCGTCCTTCCCTCGTCCTTCCCTCCTCCTCCTCCTCCGCCTCCTCCTGCTCCTCCTCCTCCTTCTCCCTCCTCGCCCTCCGCATGCCTTCCACTCTGGCAAATCAAGTTTGGGCTGCAGTTCTTAGACCGCCTTTGCTTCAAAACTTCTCGGGGAAAACTCCTGAGCGGAGGCAGAAGTCCTCGGTGGCCGACTGCTTGGCACGCGCCCCCATTCAGAAAGGCGTTTTTCCGAGAACTACAGCTCCAATCATGAAGCTGCCAGGGATATCACCCCCACCGAATTGCCCTTCATCCCCTTCCTCCTCGTCCTCCTCCTCCTCCTCCTCCTCCTCCTCCTCCTGGGCCTGACAACACTGACCTTGGCAAGGCCAACGGGCAGCAAGACTCGACATTAACTGACGCGAAAACAATACATCATTCTCCTCCTGCTGCCCCATCCCGCCCTCCTCTCACTCTCGCCCCCCCCCTGCCCTCCCGCCTCCCTCCTCTCCAGACATCCAGTATCTCGGAACTTCCAATGCGGGAACTCCGAAACATCCTGCCAGGGTCAGCTCCCCAGCTTAGGCAATCAGTTTACCGTTCTGTTGGAACAGCCACTGGGCCAGACGGCCCCCCAAGCCGAAACCTGTGACAGAGCATCGGCCTTGTGTTTTCTCGGGGCGTCGGATGCCTGAGTTGCGGGGCCTCGCAGGTCTGCAGGACAGAAACTCCATGAGGAGCAACAGCCCCTCCCCACTCCTCGCCATCGCTCGGACAGCCACTCGCCGTGCATATGTCGGCTTCGTGCGCGTTTTTGTTCGCAGGATGGCCCGGAATGCTCCCCGATGGCCCTTGCCGAAAGAAAATGCACACGCCCGAACAGTGCCAAGACTCGCCCGCCCGAGCCGGCCTGGCCACAGCGTCGGAGTGGTCAGGGAAGGGCTATGGACCTGGCGGGTCGAGTGGAAGGGGCAGATGCCTCCGGTCCAATTCTCGCCCTCGGCGAGCGTCGGCTTGACGCCTCCTTGCGCTGGCTTCCAGGGGCGAACCTGGAAGACAGCGCACCAAGGACAGGGGAATCCAGCGCAGATCCGAGAAATCCGCGCGGACCTCTGACAATTTTATGACCATGCTGTTTTCCGTCTTCGGCCAATCTTCCGTCCCCGCCCCCCGAGGGGCCCCCCTTGGCGCCCGCGAAGCAGATCATCTCCAGGACACCCTGCGCGACGAGGAGCCTGTGTTCCTGCGGCACCTCAGGCCAGGCTGGTGCGGGGGGGAGGAGGGTCCTTCTCCTGAGCCTCCTGTTGATTCTGTTGGTGTTGCTACTACTCTGGCTTCTTCTCCTACTCCTCTGCTTTCTCGATATCATGCTCCGGCTGCTGCTACTCCTCGTGCTGTTCCTCCTCGTGGACGTGATACCGATGCGATTGGGAGAAAGAGTCCGCGAACGCCGCACGGTGAATCCGTGTCTTGCTATTACGATTCGCGCCGAAATCACAATCTAATCGAGGTTGTGCGCTTCTGGTGCGCCACTATGTTCTGACGTAATTAAAACACAAAACTCCTGTCTACTGCAAATCAGATGGCCTAGACGATGACGACACGGGCTTTCGCCTAAGACTCTAGGGATCCCAAAATACCAGAACAAACCATCGTTCCACATACTTGCAACCTTCCATGCCACTGCCTGGGACAGTGCTGCTGACTCGCTCCCTTTTAAATCAGGAGGTGGTCAAAGACCTCGTTCGGCAAATTCTGCTCAATTCTGTCACGGTAGATCTTCTGGTCTCGCAATATGTCATCGGTTCTAAAGGTCAAATCGTGGAGCGAAATTTGTCCTGGGCGGGAAACAACTACGCAACGGTGGAACAATCACAGCAACGCGCTACTGCAAGAAATGATGTAGTGCCACCAGGGAATCAGGAATGGAACCATGGAGCGAGCCACACTGGTTGAAAGAAATAGCGCGACCAATCACCATCCCTGCAACATCATTCGTGAGCCGACTTACACACAAGAAACATAACGATCGATTCCGTCCAACTCGAACAAGAATTCATGTGGCGTCAACGCAGTGGAAAGACGTATCCGACACACTGAACATGTCGCACAATCGATGCATCGAGATCCATTGGGCTGGGAGCGATGAAGAATACGTGCGTATTTTGACGAGTCTGGCGAATACATGTATCGCGTGAGTTTCGCTTCACATCGATTGATATTTGGCTTTGCACATTGACATCGCCACTTCGCAGCGTGGCCCTCAATGGGTCTGGAAACAAGACACGAGCGGCCGTCCTGCGCTGGCAACCGACCCCATCAACCACGAGTCCCTCATTCCCAAGAACTTGCGGACAAACGGAACGTCCACATCGTTGCCGACGACCTCGGGCCAGGCGGCGCCAACAAACGATGACACCCCCCTCCCCCCCGAGGTCAATCTGGGCATGCCCCACCGCGCAACCACGCACCCTCCTACCCGCCCCGCCCACTTCAAAACCTGGCTTGACGGCCAAATGACCAAACCCTCGACACCGCGTGCATGGGGGTGGCCAGGCGTGTTTCATGTTTGCGTGCCACCTCTCCCTGATATCCCTCCTCGGGGTTCCATGGTCCCGCATGCGGGTGGTGTGGGCGGGGCGAACGAATGAGTCACCCCACCAGCCTTACGTAGGTCCCCCCGCAATCAGCTCATCAAGCCGCCCCCCAGCACCGCAATGCCCCATCTGCCTCCCATGTGGCTTAACCTGCATCGCAAGATGCGTACCCAAACTACTCGAGATGGGCCCTACGATGGTTCCGACGGACATCGGAATGGCCCCACAGCGGCCTTAAAATGAAGCCCTCGAGAGGCCTACAACCGAACTCGCTGAAGAACGCTTCGTTCTCCGTTTACCCCACTTGCTCCAATGATTTTGGCGTTTTTGCTTTGGCGTATTCACGAACTCAGACGCGTTGTAACGGCCCCCGGGAAAGGGTCTAAGGACATGGGCGGCCAAGAAATCCCCAAGAAGACCCCCCCACAAGAAAACCTCGCGAGCCCTACAAACCTGTGGGAGACTCGTCAAACAGCCCGAAGGGACCCAAAGAGGACCCTGACTTTAGATCGGGCATGTCCTTCTACAGGTGGATGTTGAAGGACAAATGAAAAATATTTCAAACAGGTTCAAAGCTACTGAAACTTAATCGAAAAATCGTCCTCCGGCTATTTTGGATTATTTTTGAAGACTCCTCATGTAGAGGGACATGCCCGACTTAAACATACATGGAGAGAAAGAGAGAGAGAAAGAGAAAGATAGAGAAACCATAATGACATGTAATCAAAAAACGATGTGTATCGTGATAACGAGAGACAGAGGAAGATAATGAGAGAGAGGTCAATCGCAATCGACATATAGACATGTTAGCCAGCATGGCCCTAAACCATGGTTTCTTGAAATCGGCACGGTGCGATGTAGGTGGCGCAATCAACGTGGTGCAGTCTAGGTGGTGCAGTCCACGTGGTGCAATCGACGCGTTGCAACACATATGCTGCAATTCATGTGGCGAAAGAACAACACATTGCAATACAAAACCACGCATTGCAATCGTAATTGACATAATCTTTTCGTGGTGGTCAAACACCCAACTTCGCCGGGCAACACAAGTTATGTACTTTGACGGCGCTAGGCACCCGCCGAACGACTTGCTTACACGCGCCGCTGAAATGATTGGTCGCCCTCCGTCGCACTTGGACGTTATCCATTGGCGTTCTGGCGGCCAACCCATTTCAAGTGCAACCCGTGCTGGCAGCTATACTAAAAATGTGATCCTGGGAACGGCATCCGGAATTGATCGCCCGTAGAGAGCTCGCCAAGGAGTCTATTCGAAACGGCCTGTCTAAAAATTGAGCTTGCGCCGCACAGTGCAAGCCGTATGGCCCAATTCGCGTCGCAACCCGAGGACCCTCATTAGCGGCCACGGGCCGCACTGGGGCCGAGACAAGGTAGATAGCAACGCGGGTAAGAACATGAGGATGAGGAGGAGGAGGAGGCGGAAGAACCGGCGGAAAATGAACAACCAGGAAGTATGCCTTTGAGGATTCGGATGGTCGGCCAAAAAATCACGAGCACGCGCCAACGACGCGCACACGCGGTGTTCGGATGGCATGCGAAGTGCACGGGGATCGGTAGTATCATCGCCCTCCTGCCGCCCTGGATCCCATTCGCCCTTTGTCCGACAAGCATACACTGTTTCCCCCTCCCCAGCCTCGTCAGCCCCACCGCCTTCTCCTCTACTACCACCCAGCGGCCGCAATCCCCATTTACCTTTACCAGTCGATGGCGGGAACGAGTGCCATGCACCATCGGGCAATGCGCTCGCAGCGGGAGGCTCGTATTACCCCTACCCCCAAGCCCGGCCGCCGCCCCCATCTACGTTTTACCGATCCATGTGAGGCGCGAGTGCCGAACGCAATCGGACTGGGGTCCCGCGCGATCCAGCAGGGGGACCATGGTCCTCTTCGCTCCCCCCCTCTTGCCCAGATCGTTCCCTCCGCCCCCCGTCCCCCCGCCACTGACTCTGGACGGCGCGCTTCTCTGCGTGCCCGCGGAGCCAGAATCGATCGATGCTCGCTGGACTCGCTGGAAGGAGCCAAAGCAGAACACGGGCAGAACGGATTGCCAGGGAGAGGGTGCAAAACCCTGCAGCGACACGGGGCGCCCCCGCAGACTCGGGCGCCCAAATTTGACCCATGATCTTGCCAATGGGTAGGAAGTCACCGACATTGGCGCTGACCCCCGCGGAACCTCTTGGACGAACCCCCGACCCCTGCCCGGCCACTCTTGCCTGGTGTGCAGAGGGGGCCAAACTTCTTCTGCACATTGAGCAAACCACCCAAACGGCTGTCTACAAGTAGAGCGAGCACCTGTTTACTCCAACTCCCCTCGCAAAAAACAAATACAGAGCACGGGGGAATAACATGTAGAGCCTGCGCCGGTTTCCCCCCAGCGATTACCTAAAAGAAACTTTGCATGCACACGTACGGGCTATACCTGTTCACCCTGGAGCCGCGCCCGGCCTGTTTGCCCTGAGCGCGTGCGTCGGCTGAGTAGCCGAGGGCGCGCCCTAGATGCTTGCCTGGCTGGTGCTCCACGGTCACTGTGCACTCCATCAAGGACATCGGCCAAGGTAGGACATCGGCCAAGGTTAGCAGGTGTTGCCCGCATTTCGCCTTCAAGCATCAGCGATTGTCGCTAGGAGGGTGGGGCGCAGTGGGAGAGGGGAGAAAAGGAGCAGAAGAATGCGAGACAGAAAGGCAACAAATGGGGGGGCGGACGACACTTCGTGGCAAGCGAATTGTCCGAATCATCCGCGTCGTGGCCACTGGCCGACGTGGGCAGGGCGGACGGAACATGTCCCTCGCTATCCGCTGGTCGTCCTCCTCCGTTTCCTCCTCCTCCCCGTCGTTGTCGTCGTCGTCGTCCTCCTCCTTTCTATGCGTTAAACCGACCTAAGGTTTCCCTGTGGCGTTCTTGAAGATAAAAAGCAATCGGGTGCGACTCGGTTCAAGATGTACCTGGCGGGCGCCGCGGAAAAATGAGACAGGTGTCGCTCAGGCCGAGGAAAATAAAAAACGAGTAGGCACCCGCCAGGTCCTCGAGGTGGGCACTCTCCTTAGCAACTATGAACCCCCATGTGTACATCAAACCCCGAATACTTATAGGTGGTGCCACCTTGGCAAGCAAGAAACAATACATATATGTCGTGAACGACGATGTTTTTCATGGATGGTGCTAGGTCTCCTTACACGTGGGCAGACTGATCACGCATGGGGCTTGGCACCTAAAGACAAAAACATAAACATCAGTGGCACCTCAATACGCGCATTGCGTTTTAGGGTTTTGCAAGGCCACCCCGAAACTAAACTGGAGAAAGGTGCCGCCATAGCGTCAAAACGGGAGCAAAAGACGGAGGGCGTAAAGCTGAACAGTGACGGAGGAAAGAGTGGCTGCAGTTAAGCAGGCTGGCCTGTATGTGGAGGCTGGCCCATTGCAACTGGCTGAGATTGAGTCATGCAAGTGAGCATGCTGTGCATCAAGAAAGGTGTCGCTGTGGCGACAAGGTAGGGCATGCTCTCGGCGCCCTCAGTGCACCCCCCATTAGCCAAGCTGTGTAAGGACCACCCAACCACCACCGGAGCATCGGGACGGCGCAATGGGCGAGGACAATTAAAGGTAGCGCGGCAGAAAGGTGCGCCGTGATGCACAGCAGTGACCGATGCGAACGCTGCGCGCTGCAATCGGGGTTCAAGATTGGCCCTTAACCTTCCGAAAGAAGCGCGGGATATTTGGGCTGCGACCTAGGGTTTTGAAGGATTGCCCCGAACCTGCGCGGGAGAGATGCGCCGCCGTCGCGTCGCGCGGGGCCGCGAAAGACGGAGGGTGCAGTGCAGAACAGCGTCGGGAGAGAGAGTGGCTGCAGATAGCAGGGTGGCCTGCATGTGGAGGCAGGCCTGGCGCGGTCGACCTGAAGTTGCCACGCAAATAAGCATGCTTCGCCGCAGAGAGTGTCGCTGCGGCAAAGGAGTGGGGCATGCGCTCGGCGCCTTCAGCGCGCGCCCCTCCATCCTACCCCCCCCGCCCAACCTCCGCCAGCGCACCGGGGCCCCGCGAGGGGCGGGGGCATTTGAAGGTAGCGCTGCAAACAACTTCCATGCGCGCAGTGATCAAGCGCGCGCGCTGCCATGCGGTTTGAAGGTTGACGCTCAACCTTCCGAAAAGAAGCTCGCGGTCTCTGGGCTGCGATCCGGGTTTTGCAGGGCCACCTCGGACCTGCGCGCGGATAGAGGCGCCGCCGTCGCGTCGGTCGGGGCCGCGAAGAAAGACGGAGGGAGTAAAACTGAACAGCGACGGTTGAGCAAACGGCTGCAGATAAATCGGCTGGCCTGCATGCGGCAGCCGGCAAGCAGCGCAGCCATGCGAGTGAGCACGGAGAAGCGGCGGCGAGGAAGACTGGGACTTCAAATGGGAGGGCACTACTACGAGTACCTGTGTGCCCGTGGGCTTGGAGTAAGAAGGAGGGAGCGCCTGGGGCGCCGCTCAAAGTCGGCTGCTAGCGCCTCACCACCATCAGGCACCGCGGACGCCCTACACGACAAGTGACACCTCCCGAGAAATCTTTGCGGTAGCGCGCGTGGCCTGAGATCAGTAGCTTGCTGACCTCGAGCTGCGCTGTGGGGTTTTGTAGGAGGGCCCCGAACCTTGACGATGAAGAGAGCCTCCTCCACTTCAAAAAATCGCGCAACCTCCGCCAGCGCATAGGGGCCGCGCAAAGAGCAGGGCAATTTAGGGTGGGCTGCAAGAAACTGTGAGATGGCACGCGCAGTGACGAAGTGCGCGCGCTGCGCGCTGCAAAAAGATGTCGTGGATGACCCCCAACCCTCCGAGAACAAATGCGCAATCTTTGGGCTGCGACCCAGGGCTTTGGGGGACTGCCCCAAACCCGGGCACGGGCGCCACCGGCGTGTCGGGCGGGTTGCGAAGGTGAGGGAGGAAAGCGAAGGCATGCTGCATATCAGTACCCATCGGTCGGAAGAAGTAGGTAGAAACATGAAGTAGGAAGGCGTTGGAAATAGATTGGGTTTCCGCACGCCTCCTGAAGAGGGAGGAAGAGGGAAAACCACTCGACTCTTGAAGTAGGAAGGCGCTGAAAGTAGATTGAAATCTGGGAATCCAAAAATACCTACTTTCAACGACCGATGGGTAGTGGACCAAAGTAGAGGATGCTACAAGTGAACGCGCCTGTGCTCTACTGAGATCAGGTGTGGTTCATCTGCGGTAATTGGTCTGGAGGAGGCGCTGGTCGCGAGTGTCGCGGTAGCCCTTGTAGCATGCTGCCCAGCACTGGTTGCGGTGACATGTTGGTCGCCATCTCGATTGCGCAGACTGGTCCACGTTAGCGGGCGTCGGTTTGGATTCGGGCATTGCCTTGTGTAGCGTTGCCAGTTGTCTGGGCGGTGGCCCCCTGCAGGGTGCTCGAGGCGCGAGTTCGCGCGGGCTCTTGAGGCGGGTCTAGCGGCGGGCCTGATGCGCGCGAAGTCTGTCGTTGTAGTCCTGGAACGCGGGGTCGCCGACCTTGTTGAGGAAGGAGATGCGTCGGTTGAAGATGTGGATCTGCTGGTCTCCCCGCCTTGCTGCTTCGTGGTGCGCGGCGATTGCTCGCGCTGCAAAAGTCGGGAAGTAAGTGCATCGCGTTGCAAGCGTCTGTGGAGCCAATGTTGGGCGTTGATGTCCTTGCCTGGTGGGTAGATGATGGGCATGTTTGGCGTGGGTGGTGGCGGGTGTACCGGAGTGAAGTAGTGGGATGAGGGCCATTTGGTCGTGGTAGTGATTGTGGGCGAAGTCGTGTTTGGTGATGCTGGCGCGAAAATGTGATTGGGCGTGGTCGGTAGTTGATGCGCTGTCTGGTTAGCTCGGTCAATCAGCCGTGCAAGTGGCGCAATGTAAGGTCGCTGGTGCGTCGTCGTTGCGATGGTTGCGTAGTCTTGCTGGCGTGGATGTGGGGCATAGGTTTGCTTAGGATCGGCCCCCGTTGCGCTTGCGTGTCGGAGTGCATGGTGTTCTGCTCTGTGACTACTGGTTGAGTCGGTCCGCTCGGTGCGTCAGCGTTTCCTCATCCACCTCGTCCTCCTCTTCCTCCTCCTCCATCTTGAATCTGCAAACAGGGCAAAGACTATCCGCCCTGTCTCCCGTGTCCCGCGGTTTTGCCTCCTCCCCATTCCCCTGCCCTTTTATCTATGTACGGGGGGGCACGATGCGTGTGTGTCAAATAATACCACGCGGTCACTCTCGCGCGTCGGCCGCGCGCGCATGCCGAATGCCTTCCAAAACCTGCACCACCGACGCGAGGACACCGTCATCATCGCCGGCGTAATCAGCATCGGCGCCGTCACTGGCCGTGCCGTCGTCGCTGTCAGCATCGTCGCCAGCATCGCTACGATCATAATCGCGTCAACCGTTGTCGACATTGCCACGATACCGCGCCCGCCCAAGTAGCCGACTCGCACTGAAGAGCGCCACCGCGGCCGCGTCGGTCGCGCCAAACTAGGCGGCCGCTACGCGCGCGCGCATGCGCGGGCTGGCGCGGCCGCAGACATGCACCGGCGAACGCCCAGCACCCATTGCAATCGCCGCCGCATGGGTTTTCCAAACCAAGTTGCGGGTGGGTGGATGGGATGTTTGCGCGAGCAGTGGAATGGACAACTCACTGCGAACCAAAAAAAAACTCTGCCCCCCCCAGAATTATCCCCCCCCAGAATTATCCGTACCCCTTTTCGCAATGCAATGTACACACGATTCTGCCCCATCGTCCATCCGACGTATGAATTCATACCAACCCAGCCGAGCCGGTATCGACCCCCCCACCGCCATCCTCTGCAAAATAATACTTTGCGGGTGCACTCGTTGATCACAAATCACCAATTTTCAAAATCCCTTGCAAAAAAACGAGACGAACTGCGCACGCGCACGTCGTCGCGCGTGCATGCCGAAATCTTTCAAACACCATCGGTTTCGTAAGGATGTCAATATCGAGTGTCTACGAACATATTAAAACACGTGACTTCGCAGCACGGATGTTCAAAGAAAGCTTTCGCACGCTCTTACGAATGCTTGAAATATCATCGGTTTTGAACATCATCCTAAAATGATACCCAAAGGGCTTCGCGCGCGCATGGCGAAATCGTTCGTGGGGCTTCGACCCAGCGCGCCAGCCACACAAAAGGCGCGCAAACGACCTCAAGGTCCGGAAACAATTCTCCAAGACGGCTCAAGATGGCCTCCAAGAGGGTCCAGATGGCCCAAGGTGGTTCCAAGTTTCCCATAGATGGTCCAAGATGGCCTCCAAGACGACCCACGAGGGTCCAAGATGGACCAAAACGGCCCCAGAGGCCTTCGAGAGGCTTCCAAGACGATCCACGAGGCCTCCAAGAGGTGTTCCAGAAGGCCCGAAGAAGCCGAAAGCATGTTCCTTAGGTTTTTGAGGGATTGTGTTTCTTCCTCCGCTTTCGTGCTCCGACCGCCCAAGACGCCTCACTGAGTCCCCAAACATCGTCCCAGAGGCCTCCAAGATGGCTCCAGAACGGCCCGAGAGGCCTCACGCCAGCCCCAAGAGGGCCCCAACACAGTCCAAAAGGCCTCCAAGACGCCCAACATGGCCTCCAAGATGCCTCCAAGCCGGCCAGGATGACCTCCAAGACGGCCAAGATGGCCGCTAAGACGGCCAAGATGGGCCAGAGAGGCCCGCAAGATCGCCCAATGATCGTTCAAGACGCCTCCAAGATGGCCCCATGACGGCCAAAGAGGCCCCCAGACGGCCCTGTGAGGGCCCCAAGACGGCCCAGAGGTCTCCAAGACACCCAAGATGGCCTCCAAGACGGCCCTGAAACGCCCCAAGACGGCCCCAAGTCGGTTCAGAGAGGCCCCCAAGACGGCTTCCGACGGCGTCAGACGGGCCAGGAACGCCCTAAGACGGCCAGAGAGGCCTTCAAGAAGTCCCCAAAGGCGCCTAAGAGGCCCAAGGGGCCCCCGACAGGCCTCCAAGAGGCCCTCCAGAAGCTCCCAGGAGGCCCCAACAGTGCCCTAAGAGGCTTCCAAGAAGCCTCTTCCTCCTCCTCCTCCTCCTCCTCCTCCTCCTCCTCCTCCTCCTCCTCCTCCTCTTCCTTGTTCCAAACCGACTCGGGGAACACATGGTCCGATGGCTTGGCCAGTCTCTACCCAACTTTCGGCAACATCGGCATTTCCAGAAAGGCAAGGGGCGGCGGCAATTCGCCGTAGGCGTCTTCGATACACTCAAACATGTGGTCTGCCAGAGACGTTGAGATTTCCCAGATGACGTATGTCCACAACATCCGCGTCCACCACACATCCACGTCCTTGGCTGAGCTGGAAAAAACAGGACTTGGCAAGCGCCTGTGGTTGGCTTGGCTGCTCTGGCACACATTCATGTTATCCTCTGCGCATGTGCTGGTGCAGCGGGCACGGGCGTTCTTGAAATATCCACATCTGCAAACCGCCTACGTCGTGCGAGCGCGAGCGCAAGGATGGGCAACAGGAACAAGAAGTAGGCACACAGAACATGCAAAGTGACGGCTTCATGGAGAATGGTTGTCATAAGACATTGCAAACCCATTTGATCCATTCGAAGATCGAGTATTGGCAGAGACAAACGTGCTCTCCGACGTGCCATCGGCAACAAGTCTCTTATTCACCTCTCCGTGAGGACTGCGCAACAATCACGCCCATATGTGAAACGATAACCTAAGACCGAATCATAAAAACGAATCGACACTTGGGATACATCGGATCGGCGTACATCGGGAGGCATATTGAACAGCATCGACATCGACACCCGGCGGCACGAGCCGAAGACTTCAAGAAACGCAAACCGAAATCGGAACTCGGAGTCGAGTCGAATCCAAATCGAAATCCTCGAAATCGAAATCGATTCGAACCGAGAAAGCCGAAATAGCTCCTGGCCCCTAAGCGTTGATGGGGGGGCGCGAAGGAGGAGAGACGTCTCCTATGATGTCGCACCCCGCTGCCAGCACGCATGTGCAAACAAATCCCCGCTCCTGGGGGAACTCGATCCTGGGAGCCGCTTCTCTTGCCGATTCCTCTGCCGCTGCCATCGAGGTGGTGCCGGCGGCGGCGGACAGGGGACGCGCAAGACGGCCTTGGCATCCTTCGGCCAGTCCTCCTTCTCCTCCTTCCTCTCCCAGTCTTCTTCCCTCGTCCTTCCTCCCTTTTCTCCACGTTTCCTCCTGCATCAGTGTCCGATGTCTGTGATTGCCCTTTCTCATGCCTTCCTCTCCCCCTCCTCCTCCTCCTCCCTCTGCCCATCATTCCTCCTCCTTCCTCCTCCCTCCTCCTCTCTTTCTTCTTCTTCTTCCTCATTAGGGCGGACGGCTGAAGCCCAACCAGGATGATGGCGAGAGATGCACGGAACAATGGAAAAGAGAGCAGCAGCGGCGGCCGTGGGGGAGCACGTTGCCCGTGCCAACACTCCTCTGTTCTGCCCTTGTCACGTGCGGCGTACACGGTGCAGAAAAGCCTGAACAGCGGCCCTTCCCGAGCCAAGCTCGGTATTCACCTCGGAAGGGTGGACACTGCCTCGGGTCCGTGCGAAAAAGACACGCCTCGAGAGATTGGACAGATCCCACGGGCCTTTCACCAAAACGGTTACTGCCACAAGCGGCGCGCGTGATTTTTTGGGGGGATGGCGGAGACCAGGGGAAGAAGGCAAGCAGCAGGACGACATTTCCCCTTCCTCCTCCTCCTCCTCCTCCTCCTCCTTCTCCCTCCTCCTCGTCCTCCTCCTGTTCCTCCTCCTCCTCCTCCTCCTCCTCCTCCTCCTCCTCCTCCTCCGCTCCTCAATCCTCCCTCCTCCACCCTCATCCTGGTCATCCGCATCATTCCTGCTGGTATAATTCCTCCCCAATTATCCCTCGTTCTGCCCCTTCTGCTGGCCACCCCTCCTCACCCAGTCCTTCTCTTCACCGACATCCGCCTCATCGCTCCTCTTGCTCATAATGATTACCCATCCTTCATCTATTAGTCATTATCCTTACTCTGGCTCATCCTTCGAAATTATTCTTCCACCCGCCTCCTCCCAGCTCCTCCAGCCTCCTCCCGAATCCTCTTTCCAATCCCCCCTTCCACCACCATCGTCTTCGATCCTCCTCAGCATTTGCTTCCGCTCTCCGCCTGCCCCTACGCGCCACTCCTCTCTCAGTCGTTCCTTCTCCTCCTCGCCTTCAAAACACCCTCGATCTCATCTACAAAGGAATCGAGAACCATGCTGGGCATTAGTGACTTACCTGCTGGTGCTGGTGGTAAGTATACATGCATACATACACCATTTATAGAGGCACATGTATGTGTATACATACATACATACACACATACATATATATATATACATATATATATATATATGTATAAATATATATACGCTAGAACCACACGCGCGCGCTACGCGCGCTTAGGTTCTAGTCGCAGATAAGCCACGGGTGCCGTTGTAACCCCGGCCGTGGCCACAACGACGATTTCCAGCGTTCTCGGGCCCATGCCACAGACGCAAAGAAACGCATAGTCAGACGCGGGGCGCCACGTTCCATCGCACCTCGCAATCTCGTTGCCGCCTTTGTTCGGTTTATCGAACTGTGCTTTTTCTCCACTTGTACTTCCGCTCTGCCCCGTTGCGACACTCAATGTTTTTGCACACCTGCTCGGTCCCCCCATGCCCGATTACGCAGACATCCGCCGGCTCCTGATGTTGGGGTTGGCTCGGGCTTCGTTGAGCGCGTGTGGGAACGCGTTGTTCCTTTGTTCATTTTCCCTGTGCTCCAAGCTTCTCCTTCACAGCGGTCGTTCAGCTGTCGGGTATCTGCAGATTGCGCTCGCAGATGCCCCGGGTATCTGCAGATTGCGCGCGCAGGTGCCCCGGTCATGAGTGCCCTTCTCTGCAATCAGTTGTTGTCGAGTCCGTCCACTGGAGTGGTGAAGCTTCTTTGTGCTGGACGCCAAACCTCATGCCGGCGATAACCGCACCCGTAGGAGCAGAAGGCTCGGGCTCACGGGGGATGCTCAATGATTTGCCTGGCAAGTTCCATGTATGGGGTTGCGTGGAGCTCTGGCCGGGCCTCTGGCGGTACCCTGCTCTCTCTGGCGGGGGTTTCCCTGGCGCTCCGGCGGGGCATGCCCAGGAGGGGAAGGAGGAACACAAAACCTTCAGAAACTTCTCGTATAGCCACATCACGTGCGCTCCAACGGGGCTACCTGGTGGGGAACAAGGACTGTATATGGTACAGCAACACCCCTCTCACTCTGCTGGGGCCGCCCTTGAGGGGTGGAAAGGGGCAAAGCAACTTGTGAGCTGATATGGTATAGCGATACCCCGCTCGCTCTGGCGGGGCCTGCATGGCGCTCTGGCGGAACCGTCCCAGGAGGGGAGGGGGAACCACGAAAGCCGAGGGGTGAGGGGAATGCAAAGGGAGGGGGCGGGAGGGAAAGAGGGACGGAAAGGGGGAGGCCCGGGCCATCTGGTTCGTCTTCGAGCGCCCTGGTGCCTCCCGCTACCGTTCTGTGGCCCATGTTGGGCCTGTCCTCGGGCCTGTTGGGCCGTCCGGGGTTCCTCGTGGGCAATTTGCAAGCTTTCTGGAGCCGTCTTGAGGCTCTTTTTGGGCGTCTTCGGCGGTCTTGGGGGCGTCTTCGGCCGTCTTCGAGCATTGGAAGCTCGAGGTTGCGACAAAGCGAAAAACATTGATCAAACCAATGAAAATCAATGATTTGGGCCTCTTTGGGCTCTCTCGGGGCGTGTCTCGGAGCTCTCTTGGGCCCTCTTGGAGGCCTCTTGGACAAGGTTTGAAACGCTATTGTGCGGTCGTGGGCTCTCTTGGAGCGCTCTCGGGCCATGCGCCTTCTTGGACGTCTCTCGGCCCCCTTTCACGTCTTTGGGCTACCCTCGCCGGGCCCGAAACGGCCGGAAGACACATCAGTGCACTCTGCGGGCCCCGGGACCCTAGAACCAGGCATGCGCTTCGCGCGCGCTTAACCGGACGACCGTTGACCTGTCGTCAAGCGATGGGCCAAGAAAAATACAGCGCTAAAGCGCAACGTTGCATTCTGCTATGAGTGTGGCTGCGGAGCAATTATTTTTCCCCTGCGGCTAGGATCGACCCTCGCGGCACTCTGCACCAGAAAGCATTGCTCCTCCGAGCCAGCGGGGCGCGCGCCGACAACGCGCTCCCCGACCGTCGGCTCGAGGAGCAGCAGGAGGAGGCAAGCTGAGTATCGTTTAACCAATCCATATCCCCACTGGCACGGCCTGGGCCCTGCTGGTCGATTTACACCTAAAATGCAGATGCAGGTCAACATATCTGTTTCCTCCTGCCCCTTCCTCATTCCTCCTCCTCCTCTCTCATCGACCGGTCGACCGGTGATCTGTCGCCAAGCCATGGGCCAGGAAGAATGCAGCGCTACAGCGCCATGTTGCACAATGCTACGAGCGTGGCTGCGGAGCACTTGGGGTAATCAACGAAGCTCGTGTCAAGGAGCCCGCACGTGCAAATCTGCAGAAAAACAACCGTACTTTCCCCTGCGCCAGGATCGACCCTCGCGGCAATCTGCACCAGAAAGCATTGCTCCTCCGAGCCCACGGGGCGCGCGCCGACAACGCGCTCCCCGACGATCCCTATCCCCACTGGCATGGCCTGGGCCCTGCTGGTCGATTTACCCCTGAGATGCAGATACCCCCCTACCCATGTGTATATATGTATATATATATACATATACAGATACACAGGACTGCAGTGGCGCTTCGCGCCATGCACCTTGGTCCTTGAAAATTGCTATGCAGGCGGAAAAGGCAGGAAGGTCAAGCGGATACTTTAACGATAACTCCTTGCTGCCTTTTCTGGCATCGCCGTTATAATAATGTTGTTCGTTATCCTTCATCCATGCTTATTTTTCCTCATTCTCGCCATACCCTGGGCATTCTCCCCATCCTCCTCAGCTCTTTTTGCGGAGGCTCCTCCTTGGAGAGCCTCTGGGAACCTCACCAAAGTTCTCAAGCTGTTTCGAAGCCTTCTGGAGGCCTCCTGGGCGTGTTCTGGGGGCCTCTGGGGCTTTCTAAGGCCAATCTGCCTCTAACCGCGGTCTCCCTGAACGCCCCGGTCACGATTTGGAATGCTTCGGAGGGTGTCTTGGGGCCATCTTGGGCCGCCATGGGGCTCTCTTAGGGCCATTTTGGACCCCTGGTGTGCCATTTTGGGGCTCTCTTGGACTGCCTGGAAGCCCTCTCGGATGGCTGTGGGGCGATTTTGGAGCCTCCCAGGCGACTTCGGACGCCCAGAAGACCGCTGTCTTGGAGCGTCGGCAAGCCGAAAAGAGGAAAACCCCAACTTCACCAAAAACCTACATTAAATCAATCATGTTTCCCTCTTGTGGCCTTCTTGGGGATGCTCTTGGAGGCCTCTTGGTACGTTTTGGAGCGATCCTTCGGGGTATGACGGCTTCTTGGAGCGCTCTTGTGCTGCCTTAGGGTTCTCCAGGACGTCTCCGATGACCCCCCTGATCGCCCTAGGTGTGCTGCGAAGGCTTGGCAAAACGCCCTGCGAGGCCCAGGGGGCCGCTTCGAGGCCCGTCCGAAGGGTCTCACAGCCCCAGATCCCGGGAGTCCAGCTTTTTTTGGGGGGGGACGGGTTTCCCCCCCGCCTGGGCTTGTAAAAATGTAGGAAGAGGAATATATATATATATATATATATATATATATATATATATATATACACACTCTAGAACCACGCGCGCCCTTCGCGCGCGCTTAGGTTCTAGTCAGCCCCAGCCCTTGGCAAGTTCACGTAGTCACTAAAGTAGTTACCTATACATGGGTGGATCATGGGGTACCGCATCTATAACGCGGGCACAACGGATACGAATTGCCGACAAGGACCTTTTCAATAATATTCAATGCGAAGATATGCACACCATTGACAGCAATGGTGACCAAAACGGCAGTGCAGCGCAATGCATTGGAATGGAATCAAATCATATGCGGGTCGAATGCGGCCCGAAGCGTTACAAGCACAATTTGTCAGAACACATGCACAGCAATACAATGATATACAACGCAAGGCAAAGCAAAGCAACGTAGAGCAATGCTCGCCAGTGATATGTGGATCACGCAGCAATTCAAGTGCGCATGCAACGGGAAGCACCCCATCGTAGCACAATGCAACATCATGCAAAATCGTGCAGGCGACCGAACATGATTCCATGAACTCAAGTATCCCAGGGACGAGCCGCCCTAGAAAAAGGCCTAGAGCACCCCAAGGGGAGCCCAAGACAGGGCCAAAGGGCACTCAAGAACAGTGAGTGAGCTCTCCGAGAGAGGCTCCAAGGGCCTCCAAGGGGGGCCCAAGCGGGGCACAGGAGGGACCCAAGATGCGCTCCAAGAAAGCCAGACGATGGCGTCAGAACGAGAGGACCCAAAGCAACGCCCCCTCGGCCCGAAATGCAAGACGTGAGGGCTCACGAGCAGCCCCCAGGCCCAGAGTGGCGCCAAGGGTGCCGCACGGAAATCCCGAAGCGGACTCCAAGAAGCCTCTTGATGGCCTGGCAGGGGTGGAGCCTGGCGCGCGCGGCACCAAACTCGCACTGGACGCCCGCGGCGAAACGGAGGCAGCGGAGGCACCGCGACGGTGGCGGCGGCAAGAAGCGCACCCCAGGCTCTAACAAGCCGCAGCCCTTGACGGAAGTAATGACCCACACATGTTTTGAACTCGAGGTGAAAAATACCAACCACGCGGATCACATAGCATCGCCCCGCCAATCTCGGCACGCCCCTCACACGGATCGCGCGGGGGTGCCTTGGGACACTGTGGCTTCAACATTGAACCCCCCCAGGACCCAACCTTGACCGCGTCTCGCGGCGGGGGGGTGCGCCTCGCGACACCAAAGCTTAAATCTTGAGCGCCCCCAGGCCTCCCCCACTTGACCGCGGGCGAAATGTCGTGGGCGACCTCGCGGGCTACGAATGGCCCGCCCCGTTGCCGGGCGACGGGCCATGAAAATGGCCCGCCGGCCAAAACCAAGTTCCTCGGTCCTCGTCCCCCCAAACTAGCGTGACGCTGAGCGTCCGTGAAGGAGAAGCAAACCCGACCAGACTGCAGGGTGGCGTGCTGTCCGCTCGCGGCTCGTACTGCCACCGTGCCTGGGTTGTGGGTCAGAGGCTTCTTGGATACCCGTTGGGTTCTCCTGGCATGATTCTCGGGCGACCCTGGGAGCCAGTCTTGGAGCCTCTTGGGGCCTCTTGAGGGCTGTTTGGGGGCCTCTTGAAGCCTCCTTCGGGCCTCTTGGGAGCCTGCTGGCGGTCTGGGAAGTCAATTTGGGCCGGAGGGCTGGAGTTCCCTTTCTTTGGCCCCTCGTGGGGACATCTTGGGCCGTCCTGGGCGCCTGTTCGACCGTCTTGGGGCTCTCTTGGGCCGTCTTGGAGCTCTCCTTGGTGCATTTTGAGCTGTCTTAGGGTGATCTTCGTGGCCTCTTGAGCCGTCCTGAGGGCTGTGATGACCTGGCAACCAAATATGCTGAATATATAAACTTTCCAATTGGAATGGGTTAGTTTTGGTCATCCGGGGCCCTCTTGGGGAGCATCTTAGAGCCTTCCTGGGGCGTCTCGGAGGCCTCTTGGAATCTCTTCGGCCAGCTTGAAGCCATCTCGGGGCGTCTTGGGCCGTATTGCGCCGCTTTCATCACCTATTCATGTCCCCATGGAAGCTTGTTTTGGGCGGCCGGGGTAGTCGGGGGGAGGCCCAGGAGGCTCTGGAAGGGGGGGGGGAGAAGGAGCGGCGGGGGGTGGGGCAAAACCGGGAGGGTGTGCCGGCCATGGGCCCGGGCTCCAGCACTCTGGAATTTGGGAGGCCGTTCGGGCCTTCTCCGCTGCCTCTAGGACTGCCGTGGGACCGTCTTGGCGCCCTCTGGGGGGTCTCTTGGGCCGTGTTGGGGCGATCGGTTTGGCCCGAGGCGAGGCTTATTTGCCTCCGCGTGGGGCGTACCTCGACCATGTCTTCCAGGGGCTCAATCAAATAGTGACAGTTGCGCGGTTGCCAGTGCTCCGCTGGACCTCCCAGCAGCTGACGAAAGTGGTGACAGTTGCGCAGTGGGCAGAGCCCAAGCAGGCAGGTGTCCCATTTAGGTCCTGCTAAGACGTCGCTCCGATGAGGCTCCGAGTAGCGCACGAAAGTGGCGCCTGTTGCGCAGTTGGCAGCACCCAGGCAGGGCGGGGTCCCACGTGGGGCTCCGTAGGACGTCGCAGCGCTCGGCCTCTCAGGAGCTCAAGAAAGTGGCGATCAGCTGCGCAGGTGGCAGCACCCAGGCAGGGCAGTTGCGCAGTTGCTAGCCTCCAGGGAGGGCGAGGTCCCTTTTCTGGGCTTGCGTGGGACGTCACTCGGCTGGACCTCCCAGGAGCTTACAAAAGCGGCGACATCTGCGGACCTGGCGAGGTCTCTTTCGGGTCCCCGAGGGGCGTCACTCCGCTGGGCCTCCCAGGAAGTTACGGAACTGGTGGACATGTAGGTTGTTACAACAGTTCGTGGCCTCAGAAGCGCGGATCCATGGCTCGTTATTCGGAAACGTGGCATCAGTGGCGTTGTATAATGTATGATTTCTTTGGCTAGGGATCGTGGCTTCGGAAGCGCGGACCCATGGTGCTTTACACATGATCGTGGACCCTGGAGCGCAGATGCGTTTTGAGACGAGGCGTCGTGGGCTCGGGGGCGCGGATAAATAGTTCTGCGAAGAGGGATGAGGCCGTATTGGGTGCCGTATAAAGAACCATCGCGTGCGCTTCGCGCGCGCTCAAGTTCTAGCTAGCTTGAAGGATAGCGCGTAGCGAAGGATAGCGCGATGCGGCTCTTGGGCCGTCTCGGGGCTCTCTTCGAGACTGTTTTGGGCTTCTTGGGGGCCTCTTGGGGACTTTTGGGGGCCTCTCGGGGCCTCTTGGGGACTTCCTGCGGGCCTCTTGGGGCCTCTTGGGGGCATGTTGGGGCGGAAAGCTTGATTTTTCAGTTCGCGTTCCCTCTCTTGGGCCCCTCTTGGGGCCTTCTTGGGACCCTCTTGCGCCGTCTTGGGCGGCTCTGGAGCCGTCTCGGGGCTCTCTTGGGCCGTCTTGGGGCCCTCTTGGGAGCCGCATGGGCCGTCTTGGAGCGGTTTGGGGGGCCTCTTGGGCGGTGCCTTAGCGCTTGAAACACGAAACAGCGAGAATGCAAAAATAACATTGGAAAAAAACAATGAAAATCAACGATTTGCCCTCTCGGGGCGTTCTTGGGCGGCATCTTGAAGGCCTCTTGGGGCGTCTAGGGGGCCTCTGGGGCAGTTTAAAACGCATCGTGCGTCGCCAAAGACCCCTGGACGGCGTCTTGGGGGTGTCTCGAGACCGTCAGGGGCCGCCGGGATTGCTATCTGAGGGCTCCTCGGGGCGATGTTAGGCTTCCCAGAGGCGTGCCCGGGCACTGGGGCCCACATTTGCGGTCGAGGTTCCGGCCCTCGGCCACCGGGCCCGGTGCGCCGTTCTGTGTATATGCGATACGATGCTATGCTATGCTATGCTACGCCATACTGTGTGATGCGATGGTACGCTATTATATGCGATGCTATGCTATGCGATGCGATGCTATGCTATGCTATGCTACGCCATGCTCTTCTATGCTGTGCTGTGCGATGCTATGCAATCCTATGCTCTGCTATGCGATGCAATACTATGTTGTAGCTCCAGTTGGCCTCCCCTTCCTCCCCCCTTCACCACGCACACAACCGTATCACCCGAAGAGTGGTCGTACATGTAGGTATTAACTGGCAGGATCTCGCGGTCCGAGACGCAACCGCCTCGCGCAAACTTGCCTGGAATTTGAACGATCTGGGAGGAGCGGGGATGGGTACGGGGTGGTGTGTCTTGTGGGCCTCTTGAACTGTCTCAGAGCGCACTGGGATCCACAGGCGCCTACTGAGGCCGTCTTGGAGGGCTCTGTGGGACGTCTTGGGGCGATCCTGCGGGCTTCTTGGGCCGTTTTGGATGCCTTTTTGGGATGTCTTGCGGCGATCTTGGGGTTATCTCAGCGCCTTCGGGCCCTCCGAAAGCCCCCCGAAGGCCCGCAATGAGTCACGGACCCCGAGGGACACAGTGGGCACCGCGGGGGGAGGGGCGAGTTTTGGAAAAGTGGGCCGCCTCGGGCCCCAGAGGCCTGGTCGCAGGGTCCGCATGGTGATGGTGGGCAACTATGAGGAGCGCTTGCGCGCTGCAGTCAGAGCCACCTTGAGCCAAAATGGCTACGGATACTCGTGGAGCGTCTTGCGGGGCCCCTTTGGGGCCTCTAGGGGGCCTCTAGGGGGCATCTTGGGCTCTGTTGGGGGCCTCTTGGGGCCTCCTGGAAGCCTCTTGGGGTGAAGGCTCGAATTGTCGGTTCGTGTTCCCCCTCTTGGGCCCCTCTTGGGGCCGTCTTAAAACCGTCTTGGGGCCCTCTTGGGCGATTTTGGGCGCCTCTTGGGCCGGCTTGGGGCACTCTTGGGCCTTCTTGGGACTCTCTTGCGCCGTCGTGGCGCACTCTTCGGGTGCCTCTCAGGCCGTCTTGAGCTGATTGCTGGGGCCTCGTGGACCGTCGGAAGCACGAAACAGCGAGAACACGAACAACCTTAAACCCAGTCAGCAAGAAAAACATACTTTTTCGCCTCTTGAATGCCTCGTGGGAGTCCTTTTGAAGGCATCTTGGCCGACTTGAAAGCCTCTTGGGTACAACGCACTTGTGCGGTCTTGGGCTCTCTTGGGGCGCTCTTGGGCCATCTTGGTGCCTTCTTGGACGTCTCTCGGCCCTCTTTGACGTTTTTTGGCGCCCCTGGCTGGGCCCGAAACGGCCAGAAGGCAAATCAGTGCACTTTGGGGGCCCCAGGACCCCTGCTCATTATATGTGTATATACGTGTGTACATATGCACATATGTATATGCGTATATAATGTGTAAATATACACATCTATATAAATGTCACGCAGGCTTTCGTGCGATTCCCTATCACACCACGTCGCATTCACGCCGGAGGTATGCCACCTTCAAGGTTGCTGGATCTCGAACTGGCTCAACCAAATCAAAGATGATTCGAGTGCCAGACGGCATTGTCGGGGCCTGGCGGACATCCACCGCTGGGTTACGGGTCGCGCGCAGGCTCCAAAAACAAAAAAAGTCTAGTGACGGGGGGGCCTAGCACCACTGTCGCATGACAACAAGTGGTGATCCAGGATCCCCTGTCAAGAGACTACACGCCATAAGGCTGAATGCAGAGGCCAGTGAACAGATGCCCCCACCCTCGCCCCAGCCCACTCCTCTCACCGGCGGGGCCTCATGGCACCAAGCGTTCAATGTCCGCAAGACGGACCCAGTGAACTTGAATTTCCGACGGACGCCTCTGTAGGTCAGTCAGGCACCGCCGCAAGACCTGATTAAATCGCCTTGAACCCTTGCAGATTCAAGCGAAGAGGAGAAGGAGAAGAGCAAAGGAAGGGAAGGGTTGGAGACAGCCAGGATGTCTGACTTAATGGACCCCCAGAGAATGTGCCAAGAAGGGGTAAGGGCAAATCCGCGCAAAAACTGTTCCCAGACCCCTCCCCGGGTCCATCTGGTGCAAATTGTCATCCCGGATCTGTTTTTGACGGTCTCGGGACCCGAAAACGGCTCCCAGAAGCCGGAGAAGGCAAAAACCTTCTCGAACCCAGGACCTCGAACCTCAATTCCCCCCCTCCTGCTCGCCAGGAACAAGGCTAGGCCACCTCAGACCCCCAGCCGACTCAAAAAGAAGGGAGGAAAGGAAAGGGGACGGGGAGCGAGTAGCGCCAAAAGAGTCCCGACCCAGAACGGCAGTCGAACAAGGGCGTGAGGGCCTCTGCGGTGGCCCGGTGCGGGAGGTGCCACCGCAGGAGGGCCACGGCGCGCATGGCGTCCAGGAGGCCGTTTTCTTGGACCGGCGGCGGCGGCGGTCCGAAGTGCGGCTCGTCCGCACCGTCCGTTGAGGTTCCTCGGGGCTGTTTGGGAGCCTCTTGAAGCCTCGTTTGGGCCTCCTGGGTGCCTCTTGGGGGTCTCCTGGGGCCTCTTGGGGCACCTTTGGGGCCTCCCCGGGCCCTGTGGAGGCGGGAGGCTCGAATTTCCGGTTCGCTGTTCCCCTCTTGGGGCCCTCTTGGGGCCGTCTTGGGCTTCTCTTCGCCCGTCTTGGGCGCGTCTTGGGCCGTCTTGGGGCCCTCCAGAGTCGTCTTGAGGCCCTCTTGGAGGCCCCTTGGGCTGTCTTGGGGCGTCCGCGGGGGGCCTGTGAGCCGTCGTGGAGAGTCGGAAAGCTGAAAAGGCGGGAAAGGCAAAATGTGTCCAAAACCTTAGTAAAATAAACGATTTTAGCCTCTTGGGGCCCTCTGGGGGGGCCCTTTGGAGGCCTCTTGAAGAGTCTTGGGGGCCTCTTTGGCCGTCTTGGGCTTATCTTGCGCATCTTAGGGCCCCTCGGCGCCCTTTTGGGCCTCTTGGAGCCTGCTGGGCCTGTCGTGGAGCGCTCTTGGGGCACTCTTGGGCCGCCTGGGCTGCTCCAGCGAGGCTCCAGGCCCCCCCCTGTCCCGCCATGGGGGTCGGGGCACCTGTCCTGGGGCCCCCGGCCTCGCCCCCAGGGATATATATATATATATATATATATATATATACATATATATGTATATATATGTGTGTATATATGTATATATGTGTATATATGATGTATGCATTATTTATTTATGTATTCATGTATTAATTTATTTATGTATGTACTGGTTTATTTATTTATTTATTCATATATTTATATATTTATTTATATATTTACTTATCCATTTACTTATTTGTATATATATAATATAATATGGTGCCCCCCCCTGTGATCTACCTCAGCTTCTTTGCGGCCTTGACTTCCACTCGGAGGCACTCGGGATTGCGGCCTTGACTTCCAGTCGCAAGCATTTGGGGTTACACGTTTCGGATGACCCGCTCGGATCGCCATCATGAAGTGCGTGACCCATAGGGAGAGGGCTCCCACCTGAGACTCCTTCGCAATTCACTCACAGACATGGCTCCCGCCTAAGATTTCTCCCATGCTCAAGCCTGAAAAGCCAAAAAGTGAGGATAGTTACAGGAATCCGATGACCCGCTCGGATTACCAACATGATCCGCGGGCCCCATAAGGGGGGAGCTCCCGCCTGAGACTTCCTCGCAATTCACTCACAAACGAGGTTCCCGCTTGACACTTCCCCCAAATTCATGCCTGAGAAGCCCAAAAGTGACCACAATTACACGTTTCGGATGACCCGCTCGGATTACCAACATGAAGGGCGAGACCCATAGGAAGGGGGCTCCCGCCTGTGACTTCCTCGCAATTCACTCACAGACATGGCTCCCGCCTAAGACTTCTCCCATGCTCAAGCCTGAAAAACCAAAAAGTTAGGATAGTTACAGGAATCCGATGACCCGCTCGGATTACCAACATGATCCGCGGGCCCCATAAGGGGGGAGCTCCCGCCTGAGACTTCCTCGCAATTCACTCACAAACGAGGTTCCCGCTTGACACTTCCCCCAAATTCATGCCAGAGGAGCCCAAAAATGACGACAATTACACGGTTCGGATGACCCGCTCGGATTACCAACATGAAATGGACCCATAGGAAGGGGGCTTCCGCCTGAGACGTCCTCACACTTCACTCATAGACGAGGCTCCCGCTTGATACTTCCCCAAAATTCAAGCCTGAGGAACCCAAAAGTGACGACGGTTACACGTTTCGGATGACACGCTCGGATTACCAACATGAAGGGCGGGACCCATAGGAAGGGGGCTCCCGCCTGTGACTTCCTCGCAATTCACTCACAGACTACTCTCCCGCTTGAGATTTCATCCATATTCTAGCTAGGGGGTGAGTGATGACGAAGTGATGAGTGAGTGAGTGAGTGGTGATGATGAGTGAGTGTGTGAGTGAGTGAGTTAGTGAGTGAGTGAGTGAGGTTGGCGAGTGAGTGAGTGAGTGAGTGAGTGAGTGAGTGAGTGAGTGTGAGTGAGTGAGTGAGTGAGTGAGTGAGTGAGTGAGTGAGTGAGTGATGATGATGATGATGATGATGATGATGATGATGATGATGATGAGTGAGTGATCGAGTGATGATGGTGACGATGATGAGGATGATGATGACGATGATGATGATGAGTGGTGATGCTGATTCATGATGATGCTGCTGCTGATGATGGTGATGATGAATGTGTGAGTGTGTGCGTGTGTGAGTGAGGAAAGGGGGGGGGGGAGATCCTGCGCGGCGTGTGCTGAGAAAACAAGAACCCCACTTTGGATGTGGGGAAAACGATGCAACAAATACTCCAAAATTGTTATTTTTTGTTTTTGGGTGGACACGACCATGAGATGACCGCCTCACAGCTGGGCGCCAGCAACCTGCGGCGGCTCTCGTGGACCGCAGTGCAGACATGCTGGGGGAGTTGACCCACGCAGCAGCCTCAGAGCGGTGACTTGAGTGGCAACTAGATGCTGCCGGACAGCCACTGGAAGTGGTGCAAAGTGGCACAAGCCATGCACAGAAGTTTCAGACACCATGTAAACCAGGCAGCCTGAGAGTGATACTAATCGGCGCGAGCCTTGCACAGAAGTCCCAGAGGCCCTGGGGCAACGGACAGCCACTGAAAGTGGTGCAGATTGGCGCAAGCTGCGCACAGAAGAATCAGAAGCCCTGTGCAACAGAGGGCCACTAACTGTAGTGCGAAGTGCTCGAGCCCAGCACCTTCTCCGCCCCCACCCCCTCAGAACCACTGCCTGCCGAGGTCCCTAAACATTGATCCTCCAGGCAGCAGTCCTCTGCGCTTTCGGACAGTCGTGGTCGGTCGAGATTGAGCGACTCCGAAATGGTCAAAAATAGTCAAGAAATAGTCCCCCGACTATTTTTTGACTATTTTTGAATGTCCCCCCCTAGAGGGACAGGCCCGACTTGACTCAAGCGAGATCCCGTCTGGAGGGAGGGGCAAGTGTGAGGGGCCACGGATCTAGAAGGGCCCCGTCGGAGGCCGCCAGGAAGGCCTTGAGAAGACCAGAGCAGGGCCCAACATCGAGTCACGGGAAAGCCCTCCTTGCCTCCTGGGGGGCCTCTCGAGGGCTGTTGGAGGCGTTTTGGGGGCCTCCAAGAAGGTATTGGATGCTGGGGGCCTTAGCAGTCAGGACAATTCCTCACGATCCCTCTTGGGCACCTCTTGGGACCCTCTTGGCGTCCACGTGCGGGTCTCTGGGGGCCCTCTTGAACCGTTTTGGGAGCCTCTTAAGCCCTCTTGGGGCCATCTTGGGCCGGCTTGGGGCCCTCGTAAGACTCTTGGACCGTCTTGGGGCGATCGGGGAGGTCCGTTAGCCGTCTTGGGCTGTCGGAAGCTCGAAGGAAGCGCGAAAAGAACGCAAACACTAAAACCATTGAAAATCCATTGCGGGCTCCTTGGGGCGCCTCGTGTGTAGCAGTGGTCCAACGGATCCACCGCCGCCGCATCCCTCCTCCATCTACCAGCTGACTCGCTGAACGCTTTGCCACGTGCCGAACTGTGGGAGGTGCAATCTGCAGAAAATGCACAGCCATGGTGCGGAGGAGAAGGACATGCCATGCAAACCGTAACGGCAGCGAGGGAGGACGGGGCAGCTCCGCGGCTGACCCTCGCGCTCAGGGGACAAAACATTATGGAAGAGATAACAGAGGGAGTCCCACTCGAGATGAGCGGGGAGTCCCCGGCCAGCCCACTGCCTGTTGCTGTATAGGGGGAGGGAGGGAGCGAGCTTCGGGAATGAGGATGATGAGGAGGTGGAGGAGGAGCTGCCAGGCCGATGGCATGTCGTAAGCTCACCAGGACCTCAACTCACGCTAGCGGGGGCGGGCAGAACTTACCGGGAGATCAACCGTAGAGAAGCTTGACCGGGCGATCGGCCATCATGGGGGAGCTTGACCGGGTGTGATCAGCCTTGAACCGGTGTGCTCGCGAGGATTTCCTCGACGTTCGCTTCGATCCAAGACTTCATGACCTCGAGCTGCATCTCGGTCGCCTGTTTCCGGTATTTCACCCTGGGCCCCTTCACCGAGAGACTCAAACGGGCGCTGTCCGCATTCACGGCCTCAATGGTGTACTCATAGTCGATGTTGCCACAATAGTTGATCGTGACCGCACAAGGGTAGGTCGCCTTCGTGATGATCAACACCTCTGGGATGCCCAGCGCAGCCGTCCCGGCAAACTTTGTGCCCACGCCATACTTGTCGTACAAAGCCTCGCCAGAGCAAGGTATGACTGTATACGTGCACCCAAGAACCGCAAACTTGGGCCGGAAGACGTCGGCTTTGAGGAGAACTGCAAAGCAGCAGTGCGAGCTATGCTGTCCAGCAGAAACAGTGACAGACGCTTCAAAAGAGTTCTCTTTAATGATGCTGCAGCCCATCAGGTTGGTGAGATGCGGCAGGAAGCGCGGTCGCTCCTTTTGCCTTCCTTGCCTTTCTCTGCCCTGAGAGTCACAACGGCTTGAGCAAAAATGACTTGAGTATAGGGCTCTGCTGGGGTGTCTTTGGGGGCTTTGGGCTGTCTTGCGGCCGTCGTGGGCCAAACCTTAGAGCACTATAGACTCGTCTTCTGCAGGTCTTGGCAGGCTCGGGGGGCTGCTGGTGCTGGCTTGAGGCGGTCAGCTGTCATCATTCCTCTCGGGGCTGAGACGACCCCCACTGGAGCTTTGGAAAGGGCATGCCGGCCCCTAGGGCCAAAAAAGGGCACGTACCAGGGAGGTGTGGGAAACGTGTGCTTCCACTTTGGCCAAGGGGGCGATGCGCACATATCTATGTGTATGGATTCCTCTTGCTATATTTTTACAAGCCCGGGCGGGGGGACACCCCCCCCCAAAACCGGACTCCCGGGATCTGGGGCGTTGGGACCCTTCGGACGGGCCTCGAAGCGGCCCCCAGGGCCTCGCAGGGCGTTTTGCCAAGCCTTCGCAGCACACCTAGGGCGATCAGGGGGGTCATCGGAGACGTCCCAGAGAACCCCAAGACAGCACAAGAGCGCTCCAAGAAGCCGTCATACCCCGAAATATCGCTCCAAAACGTACCAAGAGGCCTCCAAGAGCACCCCCAAGAAGGCCTCAAGAGGGAAACATAATTGATTTAATGTAGGTTTTTGGTGGATTTGGGGTTTTCCTCTTTTCGGCTTCCCGACGCTCCAAGACAGCGATCTTCTGGGCGTTTTAAGTCGCCTGGGAGGCTCCAAAATCGCCCCACAACCACCCGAAAGGGTTTCCAGGCAGTCCAAGAGAACCCCAAAACGGCTCAACAGGGATCCAAAATGGCATTAAGAGAGCCCCATGGCGGCCCAAGATGGCCCCAAGACACCCTCCGAAGCATTCCAAATCGTGACCGGGGCGTTCAGGGAGACCGCGGTTAGAGGCAGGTTGGCTTTAGGAAGCCCCAGAGGCCCCTAGAACACGCCCAGGAGGCCTCCAGACGGCTTTAAGAAAGCCTGAGAACTTTGGTGAGGTCCCCAGAGGCTCTCCAAGGAGGAGCCTCCGCAAAAAGAGCTGAGGAGGATGAGGAGAATGCCCAGGGTATGGCGAGAATGAGGAACAGCAAGCATGGAGGAAGAATAACGAACAACATTACTATAATGGCGATGCCAGGAAAGGCAGCAAGGAATTATTCACTAAATTGTCTGCTTGACCTTCCTGCCATACCCGCCTGTATGCCAATCTTCAAGGACCAAGGTGCATGGCGCGAAGCGCCACTGCAGTCTTGTATGTATGTATGTATGTATGTATGTAGGTAGGTAGGTAGGTAGGTAGGTAGGTAGGTAGGTAGGTAGGTAGGTATGTATGTGTGTGTATGTATTTATGTATGTATGTATGTATGTATGTATGTATGTATGTATGTATGTATGTATGTATGTATGTATGTATGTATGTATGTATGTATGTATATATGTAATGTATACGTACGCGCATCGTACAGCATGCGTAAATACAATTATATAGTATACACTTATGTATGTACTCATATGATGTTTCCCATGTTATTCCCTCTCTGCCTCTCTGTCTTTGCCTCTCTTTCATTCTCTCGATCGATCTCTCCACACATATCCTCCAGCATACCTCGAGGCACGAAGTGGAATATTCCCCAGGTTAGTAGAGTTCTCTGTACTCTGTATTCAATGTGGCAACATCCTCACTCTGGGCAGGGAACCCAACATCTCAGATCGATCCCCTGGGCTCTGGCGTGCCTTCAGGCTTTCCCGCGTGACATTTCCAGAGGCCCGAGGGCAACATTATATGTTTCCTCCTGCCCCTTCCTCATTCCTCCTCCTCCGATCTCATCGACCGGTCGACCGGTGATCTGTCGCCCAGCTATGGGCCAGGAAAATGCAGCGCTGCAGCGACATGTTTCTCCATGCCATGGAACGCCATGATACACCATGTTACGCTATAAAGCGCAATGCCACTATGCATTCTGCAATGCAATGACATGATATACCGTACAGTTCGCATCGCATGCCATGCCATGCTGTGCTGTGAACTGCTATGGTATTAGATTGGATGATCGGCTGAGCTATATCATGCGATGCTTCCTGCGGAGAACGATGCTACCGCGTTACATGGTATGCACAGACACGGCATACCGCGCTATGCTATGCAATGCAAGGCTATACCATGTTATGAGCTGCTAGACTAAAATCCGCCGACCCCAGAGGCGTGTGGGGGAAAGTGGCAAACATTGACCAACACAGTTTCTCGCCCACCACGGAACCTCTGTTCTTGGGACATCCCCACCCCACGAACTCTCGCCCAAACATTACCACCCCCCTCCTCCTCGCCTCCCTCCACGCCCCCCTCCTCGGCCTGGCTCCCCCGCCCACGGAACCCCTGCTCTTGGGACCCCCCGCGCCACGATTTTTCTGCCAGAAGCGACCAGCGCCCCCCTCCTCGCCCCCCATCCACGCCCCCCTCCTCGGCCTGGTACCACACGCACAGAACCCCTGCTCTAGGAAGCACTGACACCCCGACTTCTCCGCCAAAAGCGACCAACGCCCTCCCCTTCGCCCCCCTCCACGCCCCCCTCCTCGGCTCGGCACCCCCACCCACGGAATCCGTGTTCTTGGAATTCCCCACACTACGACTTCCCGGCCACAGAACGACCAACGCCACATTCCTGGCCGATCTCCGTGCCCTCCTCCTCGGCCCAGCACTTCCACCCACGGAATCCCTGTTCTTGGGACCCCCCACACCACGATTTCTCAGCCAAAAACAACCAACGCCCCCCTTTCCGCCCCCCTCCACGCCCTCATCCTCGGCTCGGCACCCCCACCCACGGAACCCCTGTTCTTGGGACTCCCCACGCCATGAGTTCTCAGCCAAAACAACCAACGTTCCCCTCCTCGCCCCCTTCCACGCCCCCCTCCCCGGCCCGGCACCCCCAATCACGGAGCCCCTGTTCTTGGGACCCCCCACCCCACATCACGATATCTCGGCCGAAAACGACCAGCGCCCCCCTCCTCGTCCCCCATCCACGCCCCTCCCTCGGCCAGGCACCCCCGCCCACGGAACCCCTGTTCTTGGGACCCCCCACACGACGATTCCTAGGCCAAAAACGACCAACGCCCCCCTCCTCGCCTCGTATCCACGCCCCCAGGCACCCCCATCCACGGAACCTTCTTGGGCCCCCCCACGCCACGCTTTCTCTGCCAAAAACAACCAACGCACCCCACCTCGCCTCGTCCTTGGCCCCCCATCCACGCCCCCCTCCTCGGCCCGGCCCCCCCACCCACGGAACCCGTGTTCTTGGACGCCCCAACACCAGGATTTCCCAGCCAAAAACAACTAACGCCCTCCTCGTCGCCCTGTCTCCACGCCCCCTCTCCTCGGCCCGGCACCCCCATCCACGGAACCCTGTTCTTGGGACCCCCCGCACCACGATTTCTTAGCCAAAACCGACCAACGCCCCCCTCCTCGCCCCCCTGTCCACGCCCCCCTCCACGCCCCACCCATCGGCCCATCGCCTCCATCCACAGCGCCCGTGTTCTTGGGACGCCACACATCATGATTTCTTTGCCAAAAACAACTAACGCTCCCCTCAAAGCCCCCCATCCGCGACCCTCTCCTCGGCCCGGCACCCCCACCCACGGAACCCATGTTCTGGCAATTCCCCACGCCACGACTTCTCTGTCAAGAAACAACCAACGCACCCCTCCTCGCCGACCTCCACGCCCCCTCCTCGGCCCGGCAACTCTACCCACGGAATTATTGTTCTTGGGACCCCCCGCGCCACGATTTCTCATCCCAAAACGACCCAAGCACCCCTTCTCGCCCCCCTCCACCCTCGGCTCGGCACCTCCACCCACAGAACCTCCGTTCTTGGGACCCCCCGCGCCATGATTTGTCTGCCAAAAACGACCAACGCCCCCCTCCTCGCCCCCCTCCGCGCACTCCCCCTCGGCCCGGCAACCCCACTCACGGAGCGCGCCCTACGGCGTCATCCGATACTACGCCAAGAAGCTCGACTTGGTTGCCCATTGCACCAGGCGCGGATCGAAATGCAGAATGACCAGGACCGTGCGAGGGTCAGACGTGCATTGGAGGGCTGGTCAGGGCAGGCCTCTCGGCGCCCTCGCCCTGTGGCTGAAGAAGGCCTGCGACGTCGGCCTCGCGACCCACTCGAACATGTTCACGCCTGCTTTCTGCCTCAGGTCGACGGGCGTAACGTCGGGGAGGAGCTCCGCGGCACGCCAGGCAGCGGCGTACTGTTCGACGTTGAGCGCCCCCGCAGGGCAGACGAGGCCGACAAGCCTCACGCTGTCCCGTGAGAACTGTTGTGATCGCGCAGCGTTTGGCTGCGCAGCTGGAAAAATAATGCCACCACCCGTCGCCACGCATGATGAGGAGCCAGGAGGAGGGATGATGATGAAGACGCTGCCAGCTTTGTCAAGAGACATTGCTTGACGAACCACATCAGCACGGGGCGCCAGAGGCGCCGGACTTCAGCCACCTCTGCTTCAAAAATTGATGTGCTGGGCTCGGGCGCGGCGTCGAAGGGCGGCGCAAGGTTTCTTGCGGAGAGAGTGGCCACGGCACATGCATTCTCACGCAAGCATTTACACGATGACGCTGCCAAGTTTTTCAAGGGGCAGCTTGACGAACCACATCAACACGGGGCGCCAGAGGCGCCAGATTTCAGCGACAGCTTGACGCCGCACCACACAACCACACGCCACCGGTGATCTGGCACAGAGATGTTTTGACAACTGTGCCACTGCTAATCGATGAATTGAAGACTGTAAACTTCTAACAATAAACTCAGCGATGGGAGAGGGGATAAGGTTCTGCCAGCTTGGACACCCAAGCTCCGTGCATTTTGCCACTGATGATAAGATGCGGCCTGCCCGAAAAATGACAGATGCCACGACGACCAGAGCATGCAATTTGTTCTGCCTCGGGACTGCCCGCGCGCAGGAAGAGCAGGCGAGTGCGCTCGCGCGCGGGCAAGCCGCAGGAACAAACATCGGCGCTGGGGAGCGGCCACTTGGCCAGCAGCCGCTGGCGGGAAGGAAAAAGCCACAGCAAAAAAGTGGCAGGGTTCCCCTCGCCGCATGGCACCCCGAAACCCTCTGCGGTCTTGAGAAGCAACCCAGCACGACCGATCAAGGTGTTAGTTTCCCGCACCTGTTCCTGAAGAGGCTCGCAAAGTCCAGGCAGCCCACGAAGATGATGATTTGAGCGAAGTGGAGGCGGCGTGCCAGCGGCGCCATTCTGGCGCGCTCTCGTCGCGGTCACGCACGGCGTCGCCAGCCGAAAGGCCCGCGCTCTGCCGGCCTTGAGCCAGCCCATCACGGTGAGAAACACTTGCGCACGCCTGATGTCATGTCTGGGGCCGAGCTTCTTCTTCTCGAAGAAGACGAGTCCGTGGCCCTGGCTTCTCAAGAAGCGGCCAACAGGGCCAGCCCCGCAAAGATGTCTAGGAAGACCTTGCAGTGGCCAGTCCTGGCGCAACGACGGGCGGCTGCCAGGCTACGCGAAAGAGCCTGGTCAACTCGGGCTCTCACTATCTGGCCGTCGCAATCACTGCCGGCCCGGCAAGCGGCAGCATCAGGCCGAGCCGCGCGCGCTTCACGTGCGGGAGTTGCTTGCGCGATCCTCTGACGCGCCTCCGCGCCGCAGGCCGCGGGGCGCCAGGTGGAGATGCCCGAGCCCGACTCGCCTGCAAGCGGCCCGCCCGTGCTTGAGGAGCGCCACGTAGTCGAAGAGGAACGCCAACTCCAGGCCCCCCCGCCTGCGGAAGATCGCCTCAAGGCCTCGAACCGCAGCCGATCACAGGGCAGGTCGATGCCAGCGCCCCCGTCGAAGCCGCCGGTCTCGCCAGGCCTGCCGAGCTCGAAGGCTCGGACCAGCGCCGCCCAGCAACCCTGCGCCCCCAGATGGTTTATCCCGCCCGGCGGAACGAGCTGGAAGCGCTGGAGAACGAGGGCCTCGCTCGGCCGCGCGCGCGCCTCGAAGACCAGCATCGCGAAGAACCCCAGGCTCGGCAAGCCGTAGTCGCACAGGTCGAGGGCGAGGGCTGCAGCCACTTCCCGCGGCATCGGCGGCCGTGCACGTCCCGGCTCGGCCCGCCGCCACCCCGCCAAGGATGCTGAGGCCAAGGGGGAGCCTCGGCGCAGCGGGCGGGGGGTGGCAGGCCACGCCCGCCTGACTGCTAACGTCGTTCCGCCAGCGTTCTCGGTTGAGCCCGAGCCGTACAGGTGCTCGATGCAGCTCGTCAGCAGCACGCCCCACTCGCCCTTGCCTAGCACCGGCGCGCGCCGTAGCCTCAGCCAGGTCAGCAGGTGCTTCAGGCGCCCCAGGCAGTCGGCCCACGCGGCCGGCGTCACTGACGCCGCCCCCAGCGCCGTCGCCCCGAAGCTGAGCGCCGCCAAGAACAGGGAGGCACGTGCCGCGCTCCCGATCAAGGTCGCGGGCGACGGGCGCACCCCCCGTCGCGCCTCCAAGCGTCGTCCCTTGCCTGCCCAGCTCGCCCGGCGCGGCCCGGCGCTGCCCGCCTGCCCTGCCCTCAGGAGGCGTTGAGCCGCGAGCGGGCTGGCGGGGCTGGCTCGCCCCTGGGATGGACGGTGGGCCTCCGCGAGGCAAATGGCCACCGGCGCTGGGCTCGCGGCCGTCGGCGCCGGCATTCGGGCGGTGCCCGCCCGGGCGGCAGCCCGCCGCCTCCCAGCGCCCCGGAAGCCCGCGGGCGAACGGGGCCGCGGCCGCGAGACGTCGCAGCCCCGGAAGACGCGGCACCCAATCGCCCACGACAGGCTCCGGGGCGCCAAGAGCGAGGTCAGGCGAGCCGTCGCCCTGTGCACCAGCAGAACCAGAGGAGTTACGATAGTGAAAATGCTTCGCGCGGTGCTCGCTTGCGGGGTCGCACCTGCGACTGGGGGCGCCGGAGCTATTCCGCTCAGACGGGGCCCAACGATGCACGAACCGATGGCAAGGCCGTGGCCCGGCGGAATCTGGCGCAACACGACCCCGACGGGCCTCAACAGCTCGCATGGTATCTGTAGGGGGGTCCTCAACTGAATGAATGGTATTTGGGGTGGCCAAAAAAGGATGGCGCATGGCACAGGCAACCATTGCAGGCGTGGCAACGGGATGCAGAACACCCGTGCACGCTATCCCTGTGCTGGAGCGCACCCGATCGAAACAGCGCTACTGGACCTTCCGACGACGTAAACGCATGAACGAAAGGGCTGCGCGTTGGTCAAACAGCGAGGCGGCCAACGCAACCACGAACGCAACAGCAGGACAGGGATGAGCTGAACTGGAACGCGTCCACGCCAAAGGCGCGGAATCGTACGTTTGGGCGACGCCCACCTCGCAACGCGGGCGGTTTTCGGCGCGGCGACGGAACTGTTCAGAACCAGCACTGGCTCGCGGATGCGCGATCTATCCGAAGTTGTCAACCGAAGTGTTATCCCACTAGCGGGATAACACCTCAGTGGAATAACGCTTAGTTTTATAACCTGGTGAGCTATCACCTAGTGGGATAATCTCTAGTGGGATAACACCTACAAGGGCAACACTGAGATGTTATCCCACTTAGTGGGATCACATTTCAGTTATCCCACTAAGTGGGATAACGCCCGAGCGGGAGCGCCTATGCCGACAAGAATATGTTTTTTGTTTTCTCCACATTTTTATATATAAAACACACACAACGCCAATCGCACGGACAAGAACCGTGAAGTTTGTTTCAAAGGCCCACCGCTAGCCCGCTGCTGGCCCAAGCGACGCTGTCCTGCTCCTAAGTTTACGCAATGGTTTACAGAACTCGGGCTCTGCTTTGCAGTTTCGCCATTTCCAAGGTCGCGCGGAACGGCCCACCTATCGCAGGTTGGCCCAAACTCTGCGCCAAAAGTTTCTGAGCACCCTTTCCGCTTCTCCTTCCCTCTTCTTTTCTTTTACTCCTTCCTCTTCTCTTCTTCTCTGCGCGGTCTCACCGATTCGACTTTGGGGCACTTCGTATCGCTCCGCGCTCGCGCAATCTTAGTCGATGACCGTTATCCTAAGCAGTGGCGGCACCTGCGCGCTAAGTGTTGGCTGCATTTGTGCAGTCTTCTTCCCGCCCTTCTCCCTCCTGCTGATTCTCTATCTTCCTGCCTCGTTCCCCTTTGGTTTGTACAGCGGCCAGAGTTTCGGCCACGTTCACAGGGCAACCCTGCCGCTCGTGCCGGCGTTTCGCCATTGATACCCGATTCCGGGGCCGTGGTCAAGTTGCGCTTTCAGTGCGCCGCGGTCGTCATCGCTCGGGCGTGCTGAGGATAGCCTTCGCGAAGGGCAGCGGAATCATTCTTCTCCCTCTCCTGCTTCGCTACGGAAAAATGCGTCGAGTAACGCGCGCACTCGACCCGTGCAATTCTTGCAAAGATTGGCAACGATCCTACGCGGCGCCGACGCGAGATCGCCATTCGGAGTAACATGCGCCCTCTTACTCAGAAAACCGGTTGCATGTAAACTTTGAAAACATTCGGCGCTTTTCGGACGAATTGAAGGGGGCCCATTGGGTGTCCAACCGTGTTCCCACGAAGACACGAAGACCATTGCTCCTCCTCCGCCCTTCTGCCTGCCTTCCTTCCCTCCTGTCTCCCGCCGCCCTCATGCGCAAATCAGCGCCCGCAATGCAACGAGGGCCACTCTGGGGCGCCGCGGGCGATCTGACGTCGACATCGCACGAAGCGCGGCATCGCAAATGCGATGCAATTGGGTGGCCGGTTGATACCACTTTTCCGCAGGTTGATACCACTTTTCAGCCGGTTGATACCAGTTTTCCGGTGGTTGATACCACTTTCCGCCGGCTGATACCATAAATTCGCGCTGGTTGATACCACTTTTCCGCCGGTTGATACTTTTTTTCGCCGGTTGATACCATTTTTCCGCCGGTTGATACCAAATGTTTTCTTGATGTCACGTGCCTTCCCTCAGCCCATTTCCGTGGTATCAACCACTTTTTTTTGTGTCAACCACCCGTTTTGTGGTAACAACCACTCTGTTTTTGGAATCAACCATTGCGGCGTTTGGTATCATCCACCCTGTTTTTGGTATCAACCACCCTGTTTTTGGTATCAAACACTCTGGTTTTGGCATCGACCAACCTGGCCCCGAACCGCGCGCACGGCCAACTTGCTGTCAGCCGGGCCGTTCTGCTTGGACAAAAGCACAGACAACAAGCCTCGACCGGATTGCGCACGCGCCAGACGAAACCTCAACCGCGTCTGGAATTGCGGCGCGGGCTGTTTCTCGCTTCAGGGGCACAACGCGACCTGTTATCGAATGTGCGTGGCCTGCAGTCATGGGGGCGCGCTCCACATGTTGAAAACATACGGCGCCTTTAAAAACACTCGTGTCCTTCCGCGCAAACTCCCCCAATCCAGAGACTCCGAGACAGGCCGCGAGAAACCCGAGGTGCGCATGAACTGCCTGAGACGCGCCCGAAACAACTTAGAATTGCCCCAATGCGGCCAAGATGTTCCCTATAATAGCTATGGTGCCCTCACAGCGCCTCAAAATTGATCCAAATAGACCCATGAGATACGCACGAACAGCTACCAGAAGAGACCCCACCACCCGCTTCCATACCCAAATTTGGCAGTCGCGCTACATCTGGCCTTCAGCGTTCCCAGAAAGCCACGCCCATCATCAACGTTGCTCCACAACGGTTGGCACTCGCGACAGAGCGGCGAAACCGCGGCGAACCAACCCAGCACGAGGTTGTTACGAGGCACCAGCACAGCAATGCGCGCGGCAACCAAGCAAAACTTCTGCGCAACCTCATCATTCACCATGATACGTCAAGTCTCTTACGTGCAAGCGCTCAGTGGGCTGCCCGACGCGACGCTAGCGTCGGCGCAACCTCGCCCACGTAAGCCGAGGCCCGATTTCGCGTCGACCTTGGAAAATTGCGCGATGTTGTTTTGGGGTGTTCCGAGCAACGCCGGCAACAACCTGCCAGGATTATAATACGTGACACCGGTGTCGTTGCACATTTTGGTGGGAAAAAGGCACGGGCGTTGTTCGCGCGACATTTCCAACGAACGACTGATGTAACATCGCCACAAACCGCAAGAGAAACGGAAACTGACGTTCGAGACGCGCGCGGCGAACGCTGCCGGCATGATCCCGTCACTTCGCCAACGCGAAATATCCTAAGTGAGCCCGCGCGCCTTGATAGTACCCAGCGATGCCGTGAAAAACATAATGACCTACTATGGCCGAGCGCAACGCCCCGCGAGGCATGTCTAGCACGTGCCTCCCCGCCCACGAACCGAGATGGAATGCGCGGGCGCGCTGGGAAGCGCTCCACCTTGCGATATGCGCGCGTGGCGGGCGCAGCCTCGAAAAGGCCCAAACAATTTCGGTCGGTCCAAATGGGTCTCGGTTGTCTGGGTCGGTCTCGACTGGTTTCGGCCGCCGCGCGTATAACTCGGTCGACCTCGTTCGGCATCGGTCGCTCGGTTTCGCTCGACCGCGGATTCGCGCAGCCGCGTCCCAGAGCCATTGAGATCGACCGACGCCATCGAGAGACGACCGAGACCGATCGAGGCAAACCGAGACCGACCGAGACCAGCCGAAATCGATCTAAGCCAAACTGAGCGAGGCCGTTGCGGGACGGCCGACGCAAGCCCTGTCGATCGATACCAACCGCGCCAACCACCAAAATTGCAGGCACGGCGCCAACCAAACTTCAGAGTGGTAGACGCGGACTGCGCCCGCGCGCGAACGAAGCGCGGGGCCGCTCTCGAGCGTCCGTCAAAACGCGCGCGCCAGACAAGCCGCTGTCGTCAGCTAGAAGCTCCCCGAAGCTGACCGACCGCAGGTAAATGGAGCCACCTGCGAAGTGCGATCAGAAAAGCATGCGAGCCCCCCTGGTTGAGGATACCTTCATGATACCAAAAACCTAGTTGGGGATGCCTGCGCGATACCAAATCTCAAGTCGAGGAAACCTGCGCGATGCCAATTCTGGGGTTGGGGGAACTCTCGGGGTCGGGTTGTGCGCATTCCACGGCCATGCCACGAACCGACATCCAGAGGCAATGCCCAGCGCACACAGCTCGCGGCACCGACGCAGCAAGAACCATGGCCCCCCCCCTCCCTTTTGTCGCAGCACACACCCAAACCATCGAGTCGCTGAGGATGAGGTGACGATGGTCCCCAAGATGCCTATGTCGACTGATGCGTCTTGCAGCCCACAGGGCCGCGTCGGCCTCCAGGTTCAGGATCTCCTCCTCCCTCCCCCACCTTCTTGCAACGATGACACGCCAAGGGGCGTCCTTAGCGAGCCGCTGGGGCACCTCGGGGAACTCCGCCAGGGCGCCAGTCAAGAACTCGCAATCGGAACCCCGGGCGAGGAAGGAGAAGGGCACGTCCAACTCATCTAGGACATCGCGTGGCTTACTGCATTTACGAAGTTCACCTCGGAAACGACAGCGCTCGCTGACACGCCCAACCTTGCCCGCAAAGTCCGCCTCGAACTGGCGCGCCGTGACTCCGAACCCGTGGAGCGACGCATCCACAGGGGTGACCTCGGGGCTCCAGGGGGCGCCCGGGCGAGCAACCGCCGTGGGAAGGAGAGACCATGCAAGCCAACATTCGTGCCTAACCGAACCCCAGACCCAAGCAGGTCGGCCCCGGAAGCGAGCGCTGAACGCATAGCACACATAAAAAATTGACAGGAGCTCCGGGCGGAGCTGGAACAGAGCTGAAACGTGGCCTGCCAGTCGAGCTACCTGACGACCAGCTCTGCGAACCCTGCCCTTGAAAACCGCCTTCAAAGCCAGCGCGATCCTCCAGAACTTGCGCCCAGAAGGGGGCCCAAGAAGACCTAGAGACTCCAAAGCAGCGCCCAAGGAAGGGGGCGCCGTCGGGCTCTGCGCCAGCGTCGAGACCAGCTTTTTTACAGCAGACAGCACGGGGGCGGGCCCGCCTTCGGACCGCTCGGCCGACAATGACAGAGACGCAAAGTTGCCATTTTTTTTTGAAAAAAAAAAAAAAAACTGACGGCGCCCATCAGGGTGAGAGGGTCCCGGGGTCTATGCTGGGCTAAAAAACGGCCCCCTGGGCGCGGCGGGGGCCAGATATTTTTTCATCGCAGACTGGAGAAAATACGCTGCCCACGACCAACCCATAGGTACAACGCGGAGCCTGAACCTGACCAACCCCGAGGGATCGGGCGGGCCCACGACGCGTCTTACCCGGGCGGGGAGGTCGGACCAACGCACGGGGGGAAGCCCAAACCAATTCCTCGAGCTGTCGGGTAGCAGGAACTGATAGCAGCAACAAATGACATCGCCCTGAGCACAGTGCAGCGCGGCCCCGGAGGGGATCTCAATGGAGCTGAGCGCCTGAGCGGCAGCAAGAGAAGTGTAAAGAGGGCAAACGAGGTATTGGCCTCACGCGTATCAAAGATGAGACGCAGGGCGCCATCTTTCTTGCGTGCAAAAAAGGGGCGGCCAACTTCGCAGCCTCCCCGACCTCCAGCATCTGGCGAGACCGGCGATCACTCAAAACACGCCCATATGCCTTCTTGCCCTTAGCAAGACGAGTGTCAAAAGCGAGTCTTCCAGCGAACCTGGCATCGGCAGCAGTGGGACTAGACAGAAGTCCAATGAATTCCCCAACCGACAGAGAGCGGTCAGCGGCGGGAAGCACGCCCTCGAAACGTGTCACGCCGGTGGCGACGCGAGGCGAAGAGACCTTGCCTCGTTGGTAAAGTGCGCGGCCCCCGCTGGCTAGGTCCTCACCGTAGCCGGGGTCGGTTCCCAGGGTGCTCTTGACAGCGCTCTGGACGGTCACGTCACTCGGCAGCTCGGGGATCTCAGAACACAGCGGGGCAAGACGAGACAAGGCGTGCGCCGGCAAAACTGTCGCGGGTTGCCCTGCCCTGGTACTACCTCGACCTCCGATCGAGTTGAGCGCTCGAATCCCTTCCTGCATCCTCCGCGACGAGCGGCCCGTGGAACGCAGGCCAGGCGGCGAACTGGTGCAGGGAAGGGGGAACACATCGCGGTGTGACTGTAAAGCCATAGCGGACCGATGGCCCCCCTCAAAAAAATGCCTCGTGCGCAATGGGGGGGGGGGGGGGTCACGCGCGCTGCGACCGAGTGAAGATACTAGGACAGGAAGATAGGTCAGCCGTCGACGCCCTCCTTCTTGGGCTTCTTCGGCTTCTTGATCTGCTGCGAGCTATGCTCATCCGTGCCGCCGCCTCCGCCAGCGCCAGGACCGCCACCGACTCCGGACCCCGCCGGCGCCTGAGCGGCGAGGCTGCGCTCCTTGCGACCCTTCCTGCGCCCATTCAGAGTCTTGCCCTCATGGCCCATTCTGTCGGCGACGTACTGCTTCAAACCAGGAGCGATCAGGGCACAACTAGTGCCCGCAGACGAAAAGAGGAAGATGCCCCGCTCGGCAGGGATACCTGCGGCAACTCCAGCTCGCTCGACCACCGTCTTCAACTTCTCTCCGTAGCGCTTCCCCCGCAGCTGGTACCGACGGTACGCCGTCTCGAATGCGGCGCAGATGGGCAGGTTCCATGGGTCGCACAGCTCGCCGAGCTCGAGCAGCACCGACGCGAAGAGATGCTCGTCTATGCCGGGGTCAGAGGTCCTCGCTCCCAGCATATGCTGCCACCACTGATGTCGGGCCACCAAGTTATGGCCGCCCTTGTGGAGCGCCTCCATCAGCCAGCCCGTTGTTTGAGGGCCCTGCACTGGGAAGTCCTCGAAGGCCTTCCCCGAGAAGGCGTCTCGAGCGCTCTGACAGAAGCGAGTCCTCTCGCCCCGCGGGCTGTACTGCACAGGCAGCGAGCGCACGTCAGCATCCCCGCCACCCCTCTGAAGTAGATCAGCGACGACAGCCTCGGCCTCGCCATCTCGAAGCAGCAGCTCCGAATGTCCGCCTGTGATACACTCCTCATTCATGCCGACCGTTGCCTGCTCGTGCGTCCGCTGGCCGATCCCGTCCGTGAGCAAGTACAGGGAAGTCCCTTGCGTCGCCATGTCCAAGCCATTCGGGAGTCCGCGCGGCGTCGGCAGCCCTCCGACGGCCTCGCCCTGTGGCAGGTCGCCCTCCGCACCGATCGCCCCAGGGAGGGGCGCGTCAGCGAAGGGCGGGGGCTCTGCCGCTGGGTACTCGCCGACCTCGAGCCGCCTCGCCGACCGCCGTTCGGCCTCTGCCCGAAGCTCGCTGCCCTTGGCCCCGTCCCCCGGGTTGAAGTGGTCGCGCCGCCTCGGGTATGACGTCATGGGCACACCGCCCTGCGGCCCAGAGACCAGCAAGTCCTCGATGTCCACGAGCTCCTCGCCGTAGCTATCACCGTCAGGGGTCGCAACGATGACCCCCGTTACGTACACATGCAGGCACAAGCCGAACAGCACCCAGGACATCCGCTTCGCTCGGGGCTTCTCCATGTGCTCCTCCATGACTGCGCGATCTCAGGCGGCCTTGACGTCAGCTGTCCGCGCGTGTGTCTCTCAGAGATGGCCTTCGGCCTCCACACCAGCCTGGGCAGCCAACCCAAGATCGCCGCGCAGCCGAGGATCCCGATGAGCACGGACTGCCACCAGGCCCCGCTCTCGGCGCAGCGACAGGTGCAGCCGCAGGCGGGAGCTGGCTGCAGGGGCGGGTGCAACCAGCTATTCCACAAGAGAAAGAAGTTGCCGACTGATACGAGGCAGGTGAAAGTCTCTGTGAGCATCCTCACTCGGCAAAAGATTTCTTGAGGAGACAGTGGCCACGGCAAATACATTATCATGCAAGAACTTACAAGCTAAACCACTAGCAGCCAGGAGGAGGGATGATGAGGAGGAGGACGAGGTGGACAAGGAGCAGGAGCAGGGACAGGAGGGGGGTCAGCAGGAGAGCGGCGAGGGGGGAGGGGGAGGAGAAGGGGGGATGAGGAGAATGAGGAGGACGATGAGTGGGAGAAAGAGGATCAAGCACATGGGGCACGAGCCAGAGGGAGGAGGCGGAAGAGGTGGAGGATAACGGGGACGAAGGAATGGAAGAGGAGGAGGGCCCAAAAGAGGCACCAATAAGGCCCAACATAGGCACAAGATAAGCTCCAAGAGGGACTCCTACAATACCCCAAGATGGCTCCAAGAGAGGCCCAAGAGAGGCTCCAATGGAGGCTCCAAGAAAGGCTCCGCTAAGGCCCCAGGAGGGCCCAATCAGGCCAAATAGATGCACACTGGAGGCCCCAACATGGCCCCAAGGAAGGTCCCAACAAGGCCCCAAGATGGCTCCAAGGGACGCCCAGGAGAGGCCCCAATAGAGGCTCCAAGATGGCTCCAAGAGGGGCTCCAATAAGGCACCAGAGGAGGTCACTAAGGCGCAATATCGGCTCCAATAGAGGCTCCAACAATGCCCCAAGATGGCTCCAGGAGAGGCCCAGGAGAGGCCCAAGAGAGGCTCCAATGGAGGCTCCAAGAGAGGCTCCGTTAAGGCCCCAGGAGGGCCCAATCAGGCCAAATAGAGGCACACTGGAGGCCCCAACATGGCCCCAAGGAAGGTCCCAACAAGGCCCCAAGATGGCTCCAAGGGACGCCCAGGAGAGGCCCCAATAGAGGCTCCAAGATGGCTCCAAGAGGGGCTCCAATAAGGCACCAGAGGCGGTCACTAAGGCGCAATATCGGCTCCAATAGAGGCTCCAAGAATGCCCCAAGATGGCTCCAGGAGAGGCTCCAATGGAGGCTCCAAGATGGCTCCAAGAAACTCCATTAAGCCTCAGGAGGGCCCATTCAGGCCAAAACGATGCACACTGGAGGCCTCAACATGGCCCCAGGGAAGGTCCCAGCAAGGCCCCAAGATGGCGCCAAGGGACGCCCAGCAGAGGCCCCAATAGAGGCTCCAAGATGGCTCCAAGAGGGGCTCCAATAAGGCACCAGAGGGGGTCACTAAGGCGCAATATCGGCTCCAATAGAGGCTCCAACAATGCCCCAAGATGGCTCCAGGAGAGGCCCAGGAGAGGCTCCAATAGAGGCTCCAAGATGGCTCCAAGAGAAGCTCCATTAAGGCCCCAGGAGGGCCCAATCGAGACAAATAGAGGCACACTGGAGGCCCCAACATGGCCCCAGGGAAGGTCCCAGCAAGGCCCCAAGATGGCGCCAAGGGACGCCCAGCAGAGGCCCCAATAGAGGCTCCAAGATGGCTCCAAGAGGGGCTCCAATAAGGCACCAGAGGCGGTCACTGAGGCGCAATATCGGCTCCAATAGAGGCAGCAAGAATGCCCCAAGATTGCTCCAGGAGAGGCCCAGGAGAGGCTTCAATAGAGGCTTCAAGATAGCTCAAGAGAGGCCTTATAAGGCCCCAGGCGGCTCCAATCAGGGTCAGTAGAGACACAAAAGAGGCTCCAATATTGCTCCACGAGAGGCTCAAATAAGGCCCCAAGATGGCACCCAGAGACGCCCAGGATAGGCCCCAACTGAGGCTCCAAGATGGTTCCAGGGGAGACCCCAATATGGCCTCATGGGGAGGGCACTAACCACTAAGGCCCACTATCGGCTCCAAGAGAAGCTCCAACTGCTCTGGAAGGACGTCCCTGCGAGGGGACGGTGGAGCTTCTGAGCCCCCGAACCCGCGCCTATGCAGGAACAGGAACGCAAAAACTGCTGTCATGCTTTTCCTCTGCGCGACATACAAAGGCACACCAGGGGAATGTTGGTTGTTGCTTTTCCCTCGTGCAAACGGACTACAGCGTGCAGGAAAAAACAAAGGGAGAGGGGGGGGGGGAAAAAACACACACCTTCAGCTGGAAATCCTACATTACACATTTCCCTCTCTGGAAACCACGAACTCACGAGGGGAAAACATGCAATATAACAGTTCCCTCCCTGTAGCTAGCGAAAGTACAGGGGTGCCTGTAATTGCCACCCCAGTAACGGATGTTGGCAGTTGGGTAGAGACAGTTTCCCTTGGGACCTCTTTGCGGCCGCTGGCCTCTTGGGAAACTCGGGCCTCTTGGGGCCCGCGCTGACCTCTTGGGACCTCCTGGGGGCCTCTTGGGCCACCCCGCTGACCTCTTGGTGCCTCCCGCTGGCCTCTTGGGACCTCTTGGCTCTTGGTGGCCTCTTGGGACCCCCGCTGGCTTCTTGGGGCCAGTGATTTCATGGGGTCATTTTCGGGTGATGCGGGGCTGGGCTGGTAGATCGTATGCGGTTTCCAAGGAGGGGGCCCTGCTGGGGCCCATGGAATTTCCCCATGGACGTTCCTGGAGCGTTTCGGGGCTTTCGGGGAACTCCGGCTTGCCAGAAAAAGGCCCGGACAACCGGCTATATCTAAGGTTTTGTTTGGCTGCGGTTTCGATCATGTTGGGGCTCTTCTAGGAGGTTATACGAGGGCCCTCTCAAAAGTTAGCTCGTTGAAGCATGCGTATCGCAGTTTTTGGAATGTGTTCGACGGTGCATCGTGTCTTGGGCAGTTTGGGCATCCCGCGGGGCTCTTTCGGCGTATATGTTGGAGCCTTATATTTAAATGGAGGGGGGCGATAATGCGGGGGGGTGAGTAAGCAATAAAGGGTTACGTTGTAAGGGTTAGGGTGGAAGGGTTAGGGTGTTAGGGTGAAAGGGGACAGGGTGTTAAGTCTATGGTCGAAGGTGAGGGGTGAGAAAGGTTTAGGCTTTGAGCTAGTGGTAGGGTGTACGGGGTTGGGGCCAGGGTTACGGTGAGTACATCTTGGAGCCCTTAGGGTTAGGGTTATCTTAGGGTGAAGGTTAGGGCTAGGGAACCTGAGTGTTATGGGCTACCTGAGGGTTAGGGTTAGGGTTAGGGGTAAGGTTAGGGGCCCCTAGGGTAAACCTGTAGGGTTAGGGGTAGTGTTAAAGGTAGGGTTAGGATTAGGGATAGGGATAGGGTTAGGGGTAAGAGTAGGGGTCGAGTTGGGGATCGGGTTGGGGGCTTTTAGGGTTAGGGGCCCTCAGGGTTAGGGTTAAGTTTGTATCAGGGGTAGGGTTAGAATATCTTGGAGCCCTTAAGGTTAGTTTTTATCTTAGTGGTAGGCTTAGTGTACTTTAGGTTAGGGATTATCTTAGGGTTAGGGGTGAGGGAGTAACTAAGGGCTATGATTACCTTAGGGTTGAGGTCAAGGGATTACATCAGGGTCAGGGTTATGAGGTTATCTTAGGGTTAGGGTGAGGGTTAGGGTTCGTATATATTGGAGCCCTTGGGGTTAGGGTTACCCATGGGTTACATGGGCACATTCTGTATCGTAAGAACTATATCCTGCGGGCCGTCGGGGCATTAGATCGTTCCGGAACCCTGGCAGCATTTTGGGACAAAGGCCCCTGATAAGTTTGAGGAGAAATTAGCGCGCGCATCGGCAAGTGCGTTTGCCTTGAAGAATTCATAACAGGGGCCCCCCAACAATTGCAATAATGCCTTCAAATTGCTCGGGTGCCCCGGCGGGGCGGCTTCCGTGATTCAGCGAGGTGGCTAAGAGGTAGCTCGGACATCGGCGCTTCTTCGCCGTCGCATAGCATGTTATATCTAAGGCGAACTAACGAGGTACCTATGGGAAACGGTGCATTGTGATCCGTGGCGCCCTCCTCGTCGTCCTCCCCCCCTATCCCTTTCCGTGACCGTTTTGGCTGAGTCGGGCGAATGTTTTAGGTGAAGTCGCTAAAGTTGGACATGCACTGAGGATAGTGTACCAAGCGAGTGCACAGAGCAACGTCGGATGGCTGGCGCTGCAGCGGCCAGCGTTGCGCGGGCACCGCGCAGAGGTGTCAAGTGCTCGTGCTCCTCCTGCGAGACTCAGGCGCCGCTCTCCCAGTGCGAGAATTTCGGAGACGTCTTCCTCTGCATGGAGTGCGTGGACTTCGGCGACCAGTCTGGATTCGAGCTGCGAACCTTGGCAGCGATGAAAGCGAAGTCGCCAGCAAAGTGGAAAGAGAGGAAAGCGCAGAAGGAAGAGTGGGCCATCGGCAAGAATGCCCCAGAGTACGAGAGGGAGCACCCCCAGGAGGAGGTCTACGAGGAGACGGTCCGGGAGAGCTCCTTGTCAGAGGAGTTCACCTTCCAGCCGCGCGACGACTTCAAGGGCGAGTGCGGCTGCTTGCCAGACCAGGCGAATGTGACGACGTTGCGAGTGACGAACTCTAAAGGCGAGGACACTTTCGGCGTGGTGCTGGCCGATGAGACGGCGTCGCCTCCGAAGCTGACGGTGACCGCGACGCAGAGGAGGCTCATCAAGTGGGCGCTCACCCTCGTGAAGGGCCGCAACTACTACGAAGCTCAAGCGAGCAACATCTCCGAGAACACGTCGGCTGAACGATCGCTGGCGCACGAACAGATGTCCGGGGGCAAGTGCCAGCCAAAGGTCAAGAAGTTCAGCGCCTATAGGAAGCACACGATCAAGCAGCTCGTGAAGAAGAACGTCGGCAAGCCCAAGGGATTGCGTCGCATGGTGCGCGACGGCGAAGTTGCAAACGAGTCTGGTTCGGAGGCGGGGGCCGTGACGTCCGAGGCTGAGGGGGGCGAGCTCGACCAGGAGCCAGCTGCAGGCGCAGCAGGGCAGCAAGCTCCTCCACCGGCCAGGGATGGGCAGGCTTCGGCGTCGGCTGCGCTCCAGCCCTCAGACGCGCCAAAGACGCCCAGGGCACCGGGGGCCTCATCGGCGGCGGAGGGCTCCAAGACCAAGGAAAAGCGCGCGCCCGATTCAGAGTGTCCGAACCTAACGTTGGCCCCAAGTTCGAAGAGGCCGAAAGCAGGCACGAACGTCGCGTCGTCGCTTGCCGAGACGGCGGCCACGGCCTGGGAAGGCGAGAGTGGCCGCCTTAAGCCGCCCGGGCACTGGCGCGAGACCCTCGCCCCGTCGAGAGTGCTCGCGGGCGCCCCCCTGAAGAGGCACGTGGGCTGGGCGAAGGATCGGGTCAAGCGCGTCGCTGGGGTGGGCGAGTCGGTGAAGGCCAACCACTTGACCGAACGCTCAAGTCCATCGGGCTGCGCACGCAGCTGATGTTTGAGCTAGGCAATGAAGAAGCGACCATCGCTGGCCTTCGCAGTATCTAGGAGAACATGGCGGCGACCAAGGTTGACTTCGATTCGGTTATCGAGGGCAAGCTCTTGGGGAAGAGATGGGCCTCACCTTTTCTTGCCTTCTCGAATGGAGATACCGACGACGCCTGCGTCGAAGAGCTCGCGGAGACCACGATGCCTTCCGCGGCTGGCAAGCAGGAGGCGAGCCAGGGGGCAAGCTGCGACGCCGACGGCGACGAGGCCAAGACCCAAAGAACCAGCGAGGAGTTCGATCCCATGGACGTGAGCATGGCGACCACCGACGGCAAGATGGGATCCAGGATGCCGTTGCTCCTGAGCGTGCTCCTGAAGGAAATCGCCCCTGCGGCGATGCAGGTGGGCGGGGCTTGCCAGGTAGCATCGTCGTGCCTGCGCGCAGCCATGCTCTCGATTTGAGGCAGGCGTCGCGGAGATGGACGAGATCCCTTCCTCCGCAAGAGACACGCTGGGCGCGCTTCGCGTCACGTGCGCCCTCGGCAACAGCGCTGCCGAGATGAACTCCGATGCCTTGTGCGAGTTCACCAGCGTGCAGCCCGAGAAGGCCAAGGGCGCCCTCGCGGACCTGGGAGCGACGATTCGCATGGATGAGCATTGGACTAAGACCTTCGAGGGGCTCCACAGAACCATCCAGGATGCCAGGGAGCGGATGCCGAAGATCTTCACGAGCGCTAGCCATAGCAAGGCGCTTAAAACCAGCGTCGCTCCCAGCAATCTGCCAAGCGCAATCACCGACGAAGCTTTCGACACCCTGAAGTCTTGCCGACAGATCCTGAGAGCAGGGAGTGCGCGCGTTCTGGGGATCGAGCGCGCTGGGACCCTCGGCGCGATCATGGAGCAGATGTTCGACAAGAACGGCGCGGTCAATGGCGGGGGCGGCTGCAGCAAGGGCGAGCTGATCGCAACGGATAAGATGTTCAAGGACGGCATGGGTCTCAAGTGCTTCGTCGAGGAATTCGGCACGAAGGTGAGGGAAGGCATCGCCACCGTGATCGAGAGGGCAGGTGCGAAGAAGATCATGCGCGGGCTGACGGGGAAGATGACGGGTGGCGCCAAGGCCGAGAACACCAACGCCGACTTTGAGCGCGTGCGTGCCGTCGAAGGCGCGCTGCAGAACATCGGCGGGGGCTCTCGCGATGTCGGCGGCAAGGCAGCGGCCCTGTCCTTCTGCAACAACATGTGGGGCACTATCAAGGACGAGGCGAACGCGACCAATGGCGAGGTTGCAGGGATCATGCAGGACGTCGCGGGGGCGACGGGCGATGGCATCATCGACATCTTCAAGGCGTTCCACGCTGCAAGCGAGGCGAAGTTCAGCATCGCAGCGCACGTCGCCATGGCCAGCGGCAGCGAGGACGGCTGTGGAGTGACAGACGATGCGCCATGAAAGGTTCGACGGCGTTCATCCTGAAGGAGATCGCGCTCGACCAGATCATGCAAGACATCCCCGAGGGCGAGCGGAAGCAGGTCTTGGTCGATGCCCACACGACCACGAAGAACTACATCGCGAACATAGGAGACCAGGCGACGGGGAACTCCAAGGCCAAGCTCGACGACAAGGTGAACCTCACTGCGAAGTGGGCCAAGGGTGGTGCTGACGGTCAATCGTGGTGGGCGGCAGCGAACGATGAGAGCGACCTCGACGAGGTGCTGCCGCTGGCGCAGGCCAGAGCGTGCAAGCATGCGTCGGACAGCAACACCGCCGAGAAGAACAATATCCAGGAGCTGCTCAAAGTGTATAAGGAGATGGCCAGCGTGTTCACTCGCGTGCGGATACCCGGCAGCACCAAGGCGGCGAGCGAGGTGATGACGAGTCTGGCGCAGAGCCACATCGAGGGCCTGGTGGTCGCGCTGTTCAGCGCCAAGTACAGCAAAGAGGAGCTGAAGAAGGTGTTCGCTCTCAAGAAGCTCGCGAACCAAGAGGGTGCGAAGTGGGACAAGATGCCGCCGGCGCTCCTGGAACGCGCAATGAAGGCGTCCAAGCTGCAGTGAGGTCGACAGCATGGGAAGTGCTGGAACCGAGGTGGGAGAAAAAGTGGAAATCGTCGTCGTCGTCGTCATCGCCCTTGTCGTCGTCGTCGTCGTCGCCGTCGTCGGTCGCCGTCGCCGTCGTCGGTCGTCGATCGTCGTCGTCGTCGTCGATCGTCGGTCGTCGATCGTCGTCGTCGCCGGCGTCGTCGATCGTCGATCGTCGGTCGTCGATCGTCATCGTCGCCGTCGTCCTAGGGATGGGGGCGGCGCACGCTGGTCCGCAACTTCGGCCTCGTCGCAGGACAGCTGGCCAGCCCGCGGCCCAAGGGAGGATGAGGCATGGAGTTAGGAGGGGGAGGGAAAGGGTGGGGACAGGATGCAGACGGCAGGCGGGAGGGAACGGACGAGCAAGAAAAGCACAGGGAAGAGGGGGGGTGACGTTGGGGGGGATCGGTAGGACGAAGGAGAGATACCCCCTAACCCTGAGATATCCCCTAACCCTGAGATGCCCCCTAACCCATAACCCCAACCCTAACCCTCATACCACCTAACCCTGAGGTATCCCCCCGTAACCCTAATCCTGAGATATCCCCTAACCCTGATATATCCCCCCCCATGACCCGAACCCTCATATCCCCATAACCCTAACCCTGAGATACCCCCTAACCCTGAGATATCCCCCAACCCTGAGATATCCCCTAACCCCCTAACCCATAACCCTAACACTGAGATACCCCCTGACCCTAACCATCATATAACCTCTAACCTGAGATGGCCCCGAACCCCTAACCCTAGGATGACCCCTAACCCGAGGTACCTTAACCTTACCCTCCAGACAACCCCTATAACCCTGAGGGCCCAAGATATACTATCTCTAACCCCAATATAGATTTGACCTTAACCCTAAATGCCCCTAGCCCTGATGGCATGATGGGGAGGAGGAGGAGGAGGAGGAGGAGGAGGAGGAGGAGGAGGAGGAGGAGGAGGAGGAGGAGGAGGGGGAGGAGGATGAGGAGGAGGAAGATGGGGGATAAGGAGGAGAAGGGGGAGGATGTGTTGGAGGATGGTGAGGAGGAGGAAGAGAGGGAACGGGGGGAGAAGGAGGAGGAGGATGAGAAGGAAGTCGCCATGTGTAGCTCGAAACAGGGATGCGCCGTATGGCGCGAACAGCTCGGGTATAGTTGCCCGTGATACTGGTATCGGAGCTGTAGTACGCACCTTCCCTGCTTTGTTGCGCTAGCAACGGCTGCATATTGCTAAGCAACCTTCTTGGTAGCGGATCTTATGCTTGAGCGGCGTGCCGTGGCACACTCGTCCTGTGATAATGATGTCATGTCGGGCGTGCGTGCGCATGAGTGAAACTATAGTATTGGCGCGCGAACGGTTCGCTATGGTGCGCCCAAGCGCATGTGGTCACAAAACAAACAAAAAGCGACGCGGACAAGGAAAACTTGCAGATGGAGAAAAAGGAAGTCTTTGAGGAAAAAACAAGAGCCCTGACATAGCTCCTGCGGATGCCCTGCGGATGCTCTGCGGGTACTTTCGGGCGGGCCTGCGGATGCCTCTGGGGAAGCCTGGCCTGGGAACAAAAACAAACAAAGGGTCCTTGGTATGGCCCTGTAGGAGCCCTGCCCGACACAACGCTGGAGGTGGCCCCCCCTGGCGGTGGTGACGTCGCCTCTGCCTCCTCCCGGAGACGGGGGGGAGAGGAGTGGAAAGGACGGGACCGGCAGAGAGACGAGGGAACTGCTGGACTTACGCTGCAGGTGCTTGCGTCCTGCGGCTTGCCTAAAGAGAGGATTGCTTGAGGAGCCGCGCCTCCGCCTCTTCCAACTTCTCGTCCATCCCTCTCCCTCCCTGCTCCTCACCTTATCTTCCTACCTTGACGGCGTGGGCGACGATAAACGCGGCGAGACAGCGAGGTCCTGTTGCGGCCGTGCATGAACCTGTGAACCTCCTTCATCAGAGCGCCACGGCCAGGGATGCGGTGGATCAGCTCTCCGACTCCCAGGAGGCGGAATCATGGGGAGGGGGAGGGAGAAGTGGTAGCGGGGGGGGATGAGGGATGATGAGGATTAGGAGGTAACGCCTGGAACGGGAGGTCATCGTAGGAACGATGACAGGCGGATGAGCCAGATTAAAACGCCATTAAGCAAGATGAGGCTGGATTCACCGGGGAATTAAGCCGAATTAAGCGGGATTGCGTGAGCCGAGTTAGACGGGATTATGCCAGATTGGCCCGATTCTCGACAACGGATATACCTCATACCAGCGGCGATGCGGAATACCCTCCCACAAGCTGCATCCGAATAAGAGGGAGCGACATGCAAAGAATGACGAGTAGGGGGAGCACGGGACTAAATAGGAAGGAAAACGCCCTCGGGGAATCAATACAATCTGCTCGCTCTCCGTGAAACGGTATGCCAAAGCGGAATCACGTACTTCTCCTACCAGACTCATGTTGATGTTGCAGGACTCCTATTCCCTCCCTGCGTCTCATGTGTGATAAGTGGAGCTTCCCCAGCTTTTCTTCTACCTGTGTCGCGGGTTCCGAGCAATATGTGCTGCGCGGCGAGTGGATGGAGAATAGTGGCGGAGGGCGAACAACCGACCGGGTCCCCATCCAGAACTAGGGAGGGGTGGACGAGACATAACGGCGCCAGGATCAAGCAACGGCAGTGATGTGCTTTGCCCTCGTCGCCGCGAGAGCCAGAGGAGTGAGATGCTGTCAGTCCGCCCTTGCCTTTCTTCCTCCTCCTCCTCCTCCTCCTCCTCCTCCTCCTCTGCGTCCACCTCGTCCCCCTCATCCTCCACCTCTGCCATCCCTCCTGCCATCTTATCCTGTTTCATCCTTACCATCGATCATCTCCCTTCTCTTCCTCCTCCTCCTCCTCCTCCTCCTCCTCCTCCTGCTCCCTTCCTGCCAACCTTCCTCACAATCCGTGACTCAATCATCCCCCTTCTACTTTACCTCCTCCTGCCTTCCGCCTTCGCCATCCCTTCTTCGCACTCTCTAACTCCTCCTCCCCGATCCCCCTCCGCCTGCCCCTCCTCCTGTCCGAAGCACCCACCGGACTGCTACGGGCCGCAGGAGAAGTAGTCGGCGAGAACTTCTTGGGGGTGGGGTGGCGAAGGATTCTTGCTCAGGAGACACTTCTTCAACACTGACGTTCGGCCAAGTTTCGACCCTAGCCAAGCAGAGGAGCAACACACTGATGTCCCCGTGCTGTGACAGTCTTGGAAATGATGCAATCACGCAGTGCTACAACACTGCCGCATTGCTGCAATTTCGCACCGCGATGGTGAACACGCCTGGCAGCACGGCTGGATGGAAGAGGCACACCCCTCCCCTAGAAGAAGAAACGACTGCATAACAAGAAACGTTCAGAGGTTCTCGCGGATGTTTGAATCGGCGCTCGGCTTAACTCTCTGGCGCGCGGAGCGCGCCAGGGGCGGTGCCCGAGGGAGGGGCCCAGCGCAGATCCGAGAAATCCGCGCCGACCACCGAAAATGTATGTTCATGCTGTTTCTTATTCTTCGGTGTCACCCCTCCCGTCCGAAGCGCCGGCAAATGCTGTGGACGTCGACGGGGTAGCCGAGGCCCAGGCACCGGTGCGGCTCGGGGAAGATGCCGTCGTCCAGGACCAGGAACCCGAGTTCGTTCTTGCGTTCGACCCTGAGGCAGAAAACGGGCTGTTCCCTCCTCCTCCCTCTCTGCTGGCTCGGCTGGGCCCCCGAGGTCCGCCGATGCGGCCGCCCCTCCTGGCTCTCCAGAGGCCTCCCAGATGGGGTCGGAGGATCCTCCGAACCCCACCTACCTACCCCGACCCCATCTGTCGGAGGTTGCTCAAGGTGCCCCTGGCCCAACGTGCTCCCAGCTTTTCGCCCAATCTTGGAAGCATCGGGGCCCTGTGGGCCTCGTGTGGGATGCTCTGGAGGGCGTGAGGACCTCCTTGGGATTCCCGGCACCCTGGTTGAAGGCTCGTGCTGGGGACCTTCCTGGAGCTACTCGCTCCAGTCGTGCTGCGAACTTGAGTCGCGCCCGAGTCGAACCTGGGCCGAATCCGAATCAAACCTCGGGGGAGTGCAAACGTGGGCTAGCGATCCGTGGATCTGGCGCGCGGTCGCCCGATCCATGGGTCGGGGGATGTGCCCTCCCCCGAATGCGGCTCGTGCCGCCTGGCCCGGCGGCAAGAATCCACGATCTCCCATGGAAACGGGACCCGTCGCCAATCCACGCCCCCCTAATCCATGCTTGCGATCGCCAGAAATCGGCTCGAGCCGAAACGGCCAGACACCCCCAAGAGGTTGACGGGAGCGGGGCAGGGAAGAGGAGGGGGATGGGGAAGAGGGGCGGTCGGAGGATGGAGGGGGGAGGGGACGAGGGACGGAAGAGAAGAGCAGATGGGAAGACGAGGAGGAGGAGGAGGAGGATGAGGGGAGGAGAAGGAGGAGGAGGAGGAGGATCGAGGGATGGAGATGGATCTCGAACCAGAGTCGCACAGCTCTGCCACGTGGTCCCCAGCAGGGTCCCCCGAAGCGGACCTCTGACCTCGGGGCCAGGGGCAGCGGCCGGGCCGCCCGCCTCGCGCCCTTCGGCGCCCTCGCGCCGCCTCTCCTGGAGAGGGGCAGGACCCTTGAAGGGGCCCTGGGACACACAAGTAAATACACAGAAGTAACAGGATTCCCAATATTTTCCCCATATTTTCAAGGTTTTGGTCTTCCTCCCCACTTCCCATATTTTCCCATATTTTCTGGGGAATCGACGATTGATTGTGTCTGTTGTTTTTCCCTCCTGAACCCTGCCTCTGCTTTAGCTCTCGGGATCCACAGCCCCTCGGTTGCGAGGCAGCCGTAGGGGAGGGGACACAAAAAGGGCACAGTGCTTGGACAGCTGGGAGGAGCTCGTGAACTCAACAGGGGTCGGGATTGAAATGCCTCGAAGAGGGCGCGCCCACCCGAATCGCAATCATTTTGTATATCTGCGGACCGCTGGCATTTCGCTTTCCGTCGTCGTCCCCCTCCTTGCTCCCTGCTCCTCTCTCCACCTCCTGGCTGGGGTCGAAGGAGGCGGCCGCGGCTCCAACGGGGGAGCGCCCCTTTCGTTTTTTATCTTCGGCAGGCCGCTGGGCGCACGCACCCGAAGCGTAAGCAGCCGCCCCTTTCCTCCTCCTCCCCCTTGTTCCTCGCTCTTCGTCTTCGCATCCCCCTTTCCTCCTCCCCCTTTCCTCCTCCCCCTCATTCCTTCCTCTTTCCTCATCCCCTTTTCCCCCTCCCACGCATTCCTCGCTCCACCATCCGTCGTCACACCTTGTCCTCCCTCCTTGCTCCAGGAAAAGGCAAATCGTGGGGCCGCGCTCGCGTTCGCATGGTACTGCCCGTTCGGTATCCGAGCACAGCGAAGCAGCCTAGTAGAGGGCGTGGCCAATGCAAACGTTCGGGGCGCACTCCAAGCGCGGGCGGCGCCGGCCGCCAAGCACAGTCGTAACGCTAACATGTGAAGTTGTTGGTGCCCGCGGCAAGGTCCGCCACCGCGCCAACGCAGCGGTCCGAACGGCGACGCTTGCTTCGAACTATGTTTGTCCAGACGTCCGGGACATGTGACACCTGTCATGTTGTCGGACTGGTGTCAGGCCTCCTTAGGCGATCCCGCGGGGCCCTCCTGGGACGTCGCGGGGTCGTCGGGGGCAGCCTTGGCGCCGCGTTCCACGGTGGTCGCCCTGGGCCAGGGATGCGTGTATTTGCCGTCCCTGGGGGCAGCCATGGCCCAGGGAAGCGTGTATTCGCACTCCCCTTAGCTGGGGACGTCGATTTCGCTTCCTTCGAGGTTGCGATGGTTCACTTTTCCGACATACGCAGATCAAGGTGTGATCTGTGTACACAATTCGTGTCGTAAGCTTTGTAACTGCGCCCGTGAGTCCATCGTTTATACAGATCGTGGCGTGATCTGAGCACACAGATCGTGCCCCCGTCTGCATTTGGAGCGCGCGCCTCGCAGGTGCTGGCGACTGGGCGGGAACATTCGTGCTTCTATGGTTGCTCCAGTTGGGCGAAATACACAAATCGTGTGTCCTGCGCGCTACCGGCTGGAGCGGTGCATGGGTGGGAGTTGCCGCAGATCTCCCTGCTGGTCGCGGAGGGAGCCGTGGTTTAAAAGGACCAAAGGCGCGGGTGCCTGGGGATGATTTGAGCACGACCGTGCGCTGCATGACTAAAGAAGGCTAGAAGTGTCTGATAGCAAGGCTACTCCACTCGCATTGGGATGGAGGCCTTTGCATATCTTGTACCAAGCGCCTGCGGGGGCTTTCTCTCTGCCAACCTTGGGGTCCACAGGGCGACCTGTGCACTCAACTCCGAGCCTGGCGATGCGAGCCCCCGAGGAATAGCGCCTGCAAAGCAAACGAACGACTAGAAGAGAGTTGTTTGAGCAATCAAAAAGAACACATTTGTGGCTCAAATCCCGAAGCCTCTGGACATTGATCCTTGTGATCTCAACACAGTGGCCAGGGGGTGGGCAGGTGTCGCTCGGGCTGCGGTTAGTACGCAAACAGGTCGAACACTGCCAAAACCGTTGTTCCCCACAAGGGAGGCCAAGCCATGTCCACTAGTGTGGGCTGGCGGCAACTGAAGACCGAGAGCGCCCAGGAGGGGACCAGGGGACCTCTTTCAAGTCGGTCCTGGGCCACGACGGGAGCTAATCGGCAGCAGGTCTGACAGTTGTCCTGAAAACCAAAACAACGAAATCGAATTCTTCAAGCGTGGACGCGGCCGCGGACGGGTGCGCCGCCGCTCCAAGCTTGGCAGCCCGATCGGCACGGTCGCTGCCGACTCGCAACATGCGTTCGAGAGGAGAAAGAGTGGGGTCGTCCAAGGCCCGATGCACCTTGACCGTATCGCACCACAACAAAAAATTCCCGCCCAGCGCCCTCCCCTGCATTATCAAACCCGCGCAGGGTCGATCGGGAGCGAAACGGGCGTGCTCAGGCAGGCCGCGCATGCCAACAACGTTGGCGCAGTCGCTGAACAAATGAGTGGGCTGAGAAAAAAACGCGCCACGCACAGCATAAGCAGAAAACTCCCCAGCCTGGGCCGTCGCTGGGCAGCTGTCCCACACGGGACCATATGCCATTGCTAAAAAGTTGCCTCCTGGACCTAAGCTGGCAAGACACCAACCCGCACGGCAAAGGTCCCGAATGCGAGATTTGGGACGGGACTCATCGAGGAAAACGCTGCCCCACAAGAAGCGCGAGCCCTCAGGAGGGCAGGTCCACCCTTCAGCTTCGAAACCCTCAAGAAAATACCCAAACGAAATGCCGCCGAGGCTGTCGTCGCGATCGGCTGTGGTGCGCGTGTGCGCGTGTGCGCGTGTGCGTCCGTGCGTGCGTGTGCGTGTGCGTGTGCGTGTGCGTGTGCGTGTGCGTGTGCGTGTGCGTGTGCGTGTGCGTGTGCGTGTGCGTGTGCGTGTGCGTGTGCGTGTGCGTGTGCGTGTGCGTGTGCGTGTGCGTGTGCGTGTGCGTGTGCGTGTGCGTGTGCGTGTGCGTGTGCGTGTGCGTGTGCGTGTGCGTGTGCGTGTGCGTGTGTGTGTGCGTGTGTGTGTGTGTGTGTGTGGGGGCTACTTCTTGTGTTCGAACAGACCAGAAGCCAAAGCGAACCTAGAGCCAGCTTCAGGATCGCCTCGGACCGCCTCCAAAACTCTGTCGGGCACGATCGCCCCCCTCGCCTCCTCCGCCACGGGACGGCACCACAGGCGACGAAACAGAGTGTCTCCAGGCGCATGGCAAAGAGGACACTCATCGGGAATATCATTTCCTGCAGCTCTCGCACGCGCAAGAGGTCACAGTCTTCGGCAGGTCAAACATCTGATGGTTCCTTTCTGGAGGGGCGTAAACTTCTTGGACCTAAGGGCAGCCGCCACAACATCAAAACAAAACCTCGTGGATCCTTGGCCCCCGTACTTCTGGGCAGCATCCCGCTCGAAACACCTCCAGACCCCCTCCGTCAAGGGTTTCTTGAAGAGGGCGGGAGGGGTGTCGGCGAGGGAATGACGGACCCCGGGGGCGCTAACCAAGAGGAAGGGGGAGGACATGGACCAGCCAATCCTGTCAACCGACAGCCGCATGGCCCCCGCGGGCCCACCCATTTTCCTCCAGGGCCAGGGTCGGTGAAAACTATCGCCCCACATGGAACGCAACTGGGCCCACGAAAAAAAAGTCCGAGGCCCTGGCGTGGCGTCTTTGGCCCAGCGGACAATCGGGGACACCGCGCCAAACCAAGCAGGGCCCCCCTCTAACCGACTCAAGATGGTCAAACTCCTCTACCCCGCGCTGGGTTTCATCGCGGCAGCGCAATGCCGCCGCAATTTGAAAAGTTCACCGTCGCTGCAATCATGTACCCCGCTGCCGTAAGTGGCTCCTGGCAACGGGAACGATACGCAAGGTTTGATAGCCCTGCGTCCTAGTGCAGCTCGCTGGCCTACCAGTCGGCCAACCCGCCGTCTGGCTCGCATCGCTCGAAGTTTGGTGCGGGCGTTGCGCCCGCGAGACCGTGTGGCGCCACCGGCTGCATCGTCGATCCCGAGGTTCACGATGGGCTCTTGAGGCCCCCCCGCCAACTTTCCCAACCTGCATTCCACTGAACGAAAAAGGGACTTGGAGGAGGAGACGAGACAGACCTTGTCGAGCGCAATGGAAGCGCGCAGAAGAATGCCCACGACAGCGTCGAGCTCGGCAACAAAATCACATATACTCTTAGCAACCTCCTTCTCCTTCCCCACTCCACCGGTTCCCAAGTCACCGATGCAAGCGTCGAACAAGAGAAGGGGGATATATATATATATGTGTGAAAGAGAGAGAGAGAGAGAGAGAGAGAGAGAGAGAGAGAGTGAGAGAGAGAGAGAGTCGAAGTCGTCTAAAGCAAAAATACGGATGTGGGCCGTGGCAAATCTTCAACCCGCAATGATGCCGACCCTGGCATACATGGGGTAAGAAGCCCCCCCCTGCAAGCACAAGGAACCTGGCCGACCTGCGCCCTGCGATGCACATGGACGTGACAGCGGGCGGCAGCCCGTGACGCTCGCAACGCAAACTAAGGTGGTACAAGGGAATCCGTTCGTAATACTTCACGAAATCCCACAGCAAGGTACAGGCCGAGCCCGAGTTCGATCTGGATTGTTCTGCACGCGCCGCTTGGCGCCTGGCAAAGTCGCTGGCAGACTTGAGTTGACCTGCGGCCCAGTGCGTGCGCATGTGCGCCGCCTCCCATGCGATGGCTCACCCCCTGCGGCATATGCCCCAAAACATGCGCAGACTCGGAAACACTCCTATCGGGCTAAACCCAGACGTCGGCTTCGGGAGCAGGGCAATGATGACAGCGCGAATTTCAGGCGGCAGCATCCCCGTGGTCTCCATGAGCCCCAGGAGGCTCGAACGAGCCCCCAAGGCCCCGTCGGGCAAAACAGACAATGCCTCATGCGAAATCCGCCCAATCGCACAGCGGGCCTATGAGCAAAGGACTTAGAAACACTCCTGATCATGCCAATCAGGATGGGAGGGAGGGGATCTAAAATCTTGGTGGGGAAGCCCCTGGGTCCTGGCCCGGGCCCCCCAAAAGCCCCTGAAACGAATGGCTTCGCCCCGAAGGAGGGCCCAAGGGGTCCGAAATAACGCGACCTTGGGACAACAGGGTCGTGGATGGTTTGAACGCCTGGGGGCCCTGAGAATAAGCATGGGTTCTGCGGCCTCCGCTTTCAATATTCTCCAACAGCCGTGGGCTCCAGCCCCTGCGCGCTTGCACCGCAAAGTGCCTGATGCAAAGCTCAAGGGCCCCCGCCACCTCGCTGCGCAAGGTGTCGAGGCGCTGAAAGCAGCTCGCATGCGAAAGCGAGCCGCACAGCCAGTCCTGACCTAGCTGGGAGGCACCAACCAAAAGACGAGGGTAGTTGGGGAAGGCGCCGGGGACGTCTACAACCTGTAGGAGGAGGATCCGACAAAACACGCGCCGCGACAAGGGCCTCGTCGGGCCTCTCAGGGGCGGAAAACCTAGGCGACAACTGCATTAAGTTGGCGCGCGGCCGTTCATTGCGCGGAAGGGGGGGGGGGGGGGGGGGGGGGGGGGGCATTTCGCACAGCCCTGGCCCTTGCCCATGAGCGGCCTCCAGTGGGCGACGGGCCCCTTGCTCCGAGAACTCCTTCCAGGCAACTCAACTCCAAAGACTCTAGACAGCTCCATCTCGCGTAGGTTGGCCCGCGCGCCATGCGCTTCGCCAAGAAAGGTTGAAATCAATTGAGGACCGCCCCCCCCAAAAAAAAAACGCACGGAACAAACAATCCTCCACCTTGTCGCGAACTCGGCCATAATCGCGGGGTTCAGGCAGCGGACCGAAGGCGCGGCGGTGGGGATCTCGGGCGGGCGTCTTAACGTCAGGTACGACATCTGCGCCGAGCCAGCTTAAAACTCGAGCATAACAGGCGTGCGAGGCGCGAAACCATGACTCTGAAACTGCACCACTTGTTTGGCCCCCTTAGCCACGCCAGCAGAACAGACAAAGCAATCGCACTCCCGCGGAACGCCCACGTGACACGTGGGGGCCCCAGAGGTCACGCCCGCGTGACACGAGGGCGTGGCCAACCAACTTGGCCACGAACAACGGGGACTCTAAGGTGGCGGGTTCCAGGTTCCAGCCCCCCCCGCAGAAGACGGGTGCCCCACGCATGGCCCCTACGGCCCCCGCGGCCGACAGAATATCCAAGTTCCTATCTGAGAGACCCTCTGAGTCCCAGAGATACACGTAACCGAACTGGCACATGTTTCCCTGGGGGGCATGTATGAGACAGGAAATCGCCCGATGAGGGAACGCATCGCGCCCCCCCCTCCGGGGCATGTAACCCCTGGGGCGAGCGACGCGCAATCGAAACTCCCGCGGAGGGGCCTCCTCCTGGGCCCGCAGTGGCTGGGGCCCAGAGGGATTTCCAACCCAGGGAGGGGCATGTCTGGCTGGCACGGGAAATAACTTCCTCGGTCACCAGCTTGTGCTCCTGAACGAGCACAACAGGCGAATTGACTAGAGGTAACCAATCCTTAACTGACTTCCAACTGTTGCCATTCACCGTGGTCGCGGAAAAGGTGAAAAGCAGAAACAGATGGCGGAGGAAGGGGGGAGGGAGAGAGAGAGAGAGAGAGAGAGAGAGAGAGAGAGAGGAGAGGGAGAGAGAGAGAGAGAGAGAGAGAGAGAGAGAGAGAGAGAGAGGAGAGAGAGAGAGAGAGAAAGAGAGAGAGAGAGAGAGAGAGAGAGAGAGAGAGAGAGAGAGAGAGAGAGAGAGAGAGAGAGAGAGAGAGAGAGAGAGAGAGAGAGAGAGAGAGAGAGAGAGAGAGAGAGAGAGAGAGAGAGAGAGAGAGAGAGAGAGAGAGAGAGAGAGAGAGAGAGAGAGAGAGAGAGAGAGAGAGAGAGAGAGAGAGAGAGAGAGAGAGAGAGAGAGAGAGAGAGAGAGAGAGAGAGAGAGAGAGAGAGAGAGAGAGAGGAGAGAGAGAGAGAGAGAGAGAGAGAGAGAGAGAGAGAGAGAGAGAGAGAGAGAGAGAGAGAGAGAGAGAGAGAGAGAGAGAGAGAGAGAGAGAGAGAGAGAGAGAGAGAGAGAGAGAGAGAGGAGAGAGAGAGAGAGAGAGAGAGAGAGAGAGAGAGAGAGAGAGAGAGAGAGAGAGAGAGAGAGAGAGAGAGAGAGAGAGAGAGAGAGAGAGAGAGAGAGAGAGAGAGAGAGAGAGAGAGAGAGAGAGAGAGAGAGAGAGAGAGAGAGAGAGAGAGAGAGAGAGAGAGAGAGAGAGAGAGAGAGAGAGAGAGAGAGAGAGAGAGAGAGAGAGAGAGAGAGAGAGAGAGAGAGAGAGAGAGATGAGAGAGAGAGAGAGAGAGAGAGAGAGAGAGAGAGAGAGAGAGAGAGAGGAGGACCCCACAAAGGCCCTCTGGTCTCGACTGCCAAACTTGCCGAACAAAGCTGAAGATGCCCCCCCCCCCCCCCCACCCACCCACCCCGCCAGGCTGAGCCCGCGGGGGGGGGGCGCCCATTCTGATCGCGGTCACGATGCTCGCCAGCAAGCGTCTCCGCAGACCGTCTGTCGACCATGGCCGCGATGCGCCCGACCTCATGGCGCGCGCGCTGGACCGCGGGCTGCGGGAGACCCTGCGAACCCCCAAGAGGGGCCTGCGAGCTGCCTGAGTCGTCGGCATCCCCGTCTGGAGAAGGCGCCGCTGACGAACCCGCAGCAGCTCCTGAGGCCCCCCCCCCTGCAGGTGCAGCTGTCGGGGTGGCCTCGCCGTCGTTGCCTCGCCGGCGCTTGGGCTGGAGCCTCGCCAGGTAGGCAGCATGCTCTGCGCGAACAGCACCTGCCTTCTCCATGGCGGACTCAAAAAGTGCCTTGGCAATCTCAGAAATATTTTTAAAACTGCTGACGGCGGCGATTGGCTTCCTCCAAATCCTGCGGATCGAGCCCCTCGCCGACAAGATCCTCGCTGAACAGCCCGCCGTCGTCAATGGTGATGTTGTTGGCCTTGCCTTCCAACAGCTCACGCAAGCATAGTGCGGGCCCAGCAACATCCTCTGAGGGCTTGGGCGGCACGGTCTCAACCGCGAAAGAATGTAATCGCTGAACCAGCTCCGTATGCTGCTGCTGCTGCTGCTGCATGGCCTTGTGCTCTCGTCCCAGGTCTGCAAGGAGCTTTTCCTGCCGACCCAGGCTTTTCCTTCCATTTGACGTATCTGTTGAGCCCCACCTCCATGCGCTTGTCGAGCTTGCCGAGCTGCCAGTGAAGGTCATTGACCTGCTCTGGAAGTGGCTTGGGCGCGACCTTCGGTACGGAAACGACCATGGCGTCAAGCTTGGCCTGGTAGCGCTCGACTGTGTCCGTGCCTCCCTCTTTCTTGGCGACGGCGATGACCAACTGCAAATCCTTCGAACCCAAGGGGCCCTCGGTGCAGTATGCCACTCCGCCTCCGCCATGACCTGGAGGCTGGATCCCTGGCTGGAGAGTGTGCCGCTGCCACCGACCAGGAGGAGCCTGAGGACCAGGAGCGAGAGGACTGCCACGCTGATGACTCCATACCCCGCGTGGCTGAGGCTGGGGCATGGGGAGCGGTAGCGAACGCGTCGAGCCGCAACGCTTGCAGACGCTACTCGTGTTGCTGTTCTTTCCGCAGCCACACGATATGCACTTCCACTTGCCTTGCGGTCCTGCGTCCCGTCCCTGCTGCTGCTGAAACTAGGAATACCATTGCTGTCCAGGGAGGCTGCGAAGAGGAGCCACACCAGGATCCGCAGCCCCCGCCATGGCGCATCGCAAAAACTGAGAGAAGCAGGGCGTAGTCGAATCGACCCACAGACACCCTGCCGTTCTGAATCGAGTGCCTGCAAAACCCTTTGAGCCAAAATGGCTTGAGCCAAAATGGCTACGGAGGTGCCTGGGGATGATGCGCTATGGGAGGGAGGTGTGCGAGAGAAGGGGTGGCGACGGGGCTGGGGGATGAAAGGGGGAGGAGGGGAGGAGGACATGGGCCCAGGAGGAACTGCAGCATCGGTACCAGCATCACAAGGACGAGGAAAGCGGGGGGGGGGGCAGAAAGAGGTGGGATGACTGCGCATGGCCGTAGGGGAGGGGGGGATGGCGAGGGCGCAGATGGGAGGGGGCGTGTCGGGCGGAGGAGGGCGAGGAGGAACGACGCGCAGTGGCAGAAGGAGACAGGAAAGGGGCATGATGAGGAGGGGGGCTTGATGAGGAGGGGCATGACGAGAAGGGGGGGAATGGGATGGGCACTAGGAAAATGAGGCGAAGGGGACGGCGCATGGGGAGAAGGAGGGGGATGGTGCGTGAGGGTGGGGCGGGCGCCAGCTAGCTCTCATCTGGGTGGTGTTCTGCGTGCCCGTGCAACACCGTAGAACAGGAGTGACGGCTGCAGAGCAAGGCTATCAGGGTCGTCGTGTGCGGCGTGCGTCCAGGCCAAACGCTCGAGTCCACGACGCTCCTCTGCGTCGCGTTGATCCTGCCCGTCCTCGCCAGACCGAGCATGCACAGATAATTAGGCTGAACATGTGCTTGAATGTTTGCCCCATGACCCACACTCTAATAGCATATCAACGTTGGAATCGAATTCAACATAGTTCCAGCAGCTCCACGGAAAGCGACATTCACCAAGGGCGCCTAACCTTCGCACTTCGCGCTGCACGAAATGCGAATAACTTCGCACGTCGCGCCGCCCCCCAGAGGAGAAGAGGAAGAGGAATCGGAGCCGAACCGCGGAGCGCGAATAACTTCGCGCCCTCGGGGGCGCCCTTATTCACAAGTGCGGCACTTGCAACTGCATATGGTTGGGACCTTCGCCAGAATCTGCTTTCCCCGTCACGGTCGTTACCGGGGAGCGGGGAGGTTGGGGTCCCAGGTAACAGTAACGCTTGGGCTGCGTGGGAAAGGAGGGCAAATTGGGGCCTTCGGGTTGGGTTGGAGTGGCGTGGTGGGTGGTGAGTTCTTGGCCCTCGTGCCAGCTGTCGCCCGCCTCGCGTTCTCGGGTGGGGCCCGCTTGAAGCAAATTGGTTCTGTAGACGGCCACGGTGCTCGTGGCGGGCCCCGTGGCAGCCGAAGACGGCGAGATCACCTCCTGGGCCCGTTTCTCTCGGGACTCGTCTGCCTCGTTGCGAGGCTCGGGGCTGTCGGCGAGGGCGGCGCCCTCCTGGCGCTTCCTGTGAGGCCCGGGGCACAAAACCTCGGCCCTCGAACTTCGAATCTCTGGGGCGAGAGCTCCAAGAAGCGAACCCAAATCCGCCCCCGGCCCCTGGCGGAGCTCCGTCCTGACCAGTCCAGTCCTTCTCCGCGAACGAACCACAACGACACAACAAGAGGCGCGGCTGCGTGTCGCGTGCATCAACGATTGCTCGCTGGCGCGAGAAGATGCAGCAACTTTGGCTTCCTTTTTGGGAGCGCCCTCCGAACACAGCCCCGGGGACCGAGCACGGCCCGCCGAGAACAGCGAGCAACGCTGGATCCCTGAGCTGCCCCCTCGGAGGTCAGCGGCTCTGCTCTCTCCGCCTGCAGGCCCGCGGACAGCCGCGATGGGGGAGCAGCGACCGAGAGTCGGCGATGCACCGCCGACAGATCGCCGATGGGCCCACAGTAGCGAATCCGCACGTTCCTGTGCGGGGTGGGCTATCAGGCCCCTGTCGGCGGTGAGTGGGCGATTGGGGATCGATGCATCCCCCTTCTGCGGCAATTCACGGGGGCCTCACGTGTCGTCTTGCTGGCCCTTGCGAATCGACGCTGGCCAACGCTAATCGACCAGAATGGACGCTGAATCGATGCGAATCGACGCTAATCGACGCTGACACGGCGCGCGCTCATCGATTACCAGACGCTGGAGCGCGCGAAGCACTGTAGAGACGGAATTCCGAAGACATACACGGCCACCATGAGATGCTGCCGAATCCCCGCTGAGACGATCATCACCCCCTAGCGTTGCCCCTGGGCCGAAGTAAGAACGCAACTCACGGACGTTTTTGGAAGTCCCGATGGCGCCCAATCTCGCACACGATAGTGCACAAGGCGGACGCAATGCATCTCCCTCATATGGAGCCATCGGGTGCTACTGGGCTCCATGTTGGGTACTATTCGGCGCCCTTTGAACACTGTCGGCGCTGCCGGGCGATATTGGGCGCTTTTCGACGCGACTCGCGGCCACACATTTCACACAGGAAGAGCGGCAAGCTCCGCGAGCTGCTGCCAAAACCAGGGGGGGGCGCAGGCGGGCCGCGCCTGCCGCCGCTCTCCCACTCCGCGACGTGCTCCCGCAGCATCCTCTCGCAGTCCTCGCGGCCGCGGAGGCAGGCCCTCGGAGGCGGCCCGCGGCGACGACAGACGAACGACCACGACTGCGACGACGACGGTGGCGAGAGATTGTCTTCCATCCTCCAGCGCGTAACGGTCGCCTCCCCAAGCAGAATCCCCCCGCGGGTAACGGCAACGATTGGACTTGCGGGGGGGGGGGGGGGCGCTGGACCTCCCCACAAACTGGTGCTCGCGCGCGTACTTCGGCGATCGTAGCGCACTCCGCCCCGACGTGCCCCATATCTCCCAGACATGATCGTTACCTGGGACCCCAATCTCCCCCCCGCGGGTAACCACCGTTACGGGGAATCACAAGAAACAACTATGGCGAAGGACTCAACCATACTTAGGCAGTTGCGAATACCGCCTTCAATGGAACTTAATATGGGGTCACGAGACGTAGGAGAGGGGTGACAACATGGGCCTGGGTAAGCATGCGTGCCCTGCCAGTGGAACCATTAGTGCAATTTCCTACGGGTCTACGAAGCGTGTGATGGGTGCGCCGAAATTCACCTGTGGACGCATGTGAGCTGCGCCGCTGGTACCTCCAGTGGAGCTCCCATTGGGGCCACGCAACGTTTGCGGGGTGTGTCGAAATGAATGGAGAAACTCATGCGACTCCCCCGTTTGCGGGTTTCGGTGGAGGTCCATGTCAGACTACGAAACGTGTTCAGGGTGTGCCAGAATGGGTGAGAACCCTGTGCAAAGCCCCCCCCCCTGGGGGCTGCGGTGGAGCTCCATGTGGGGCCACGAAGCGTGTCAGGGGTGTGCCGACATCGCTGCGATCCGCATGCGACCCCCTCTCTCCTGGGGGCGTCTGTGGAACTCCTGGTGGGGCCACGAAACGTGTGCGGGGTGCGCCGAAATTGCTAAGAACCGCATGCGAAACACTCTCACCTGGAGGTTCTGGTGGGACTCACTGTTCGGTGGAACTCCCCGTGGGGCCACGGAGCGTGTGCCAAAATGGGCAAGAACCGCAGGCGAGCCCCCTCTCCCGGGGGATTCGGTGGGACTCCCCATGAGGCCACGAAGCGTATCAGGGGTGTACCGAGATTGGCAAAAACCACGTGCAAAACCACCCTTTGGGGGGCCTCTGTGGAACCGCATGCGAACCCCATCTCCTGGTGGGCGTGACTGGAGTTCCCTGTGGGGCCACGAAGCGTGTCAAGGGTGCGCCAGCATGAATGAGATCCGCGTGCGAAGCCCCATTCCTGGGGGGTTCTGCGGAATTCCCTGTGGGGTTGCGAAACATGTGCGGGGAGCGCCGGCATGAATAAGAACCGCATGCGATCCCCTCCCCCAATGGGTTTCGGCGGAGTTCCGTGTAGAACATGAGAGGTGCGTCGAAATGGCTGAAAACCGAATGCGAAGCCCCCCCCTTCCTAGGGGCTTAAATGGACCTCCGTGTGGGGCAACGAAGCGTGCGAGGAACGTAACGACATGGCAAAAATCCGCATGCGGAACTCCCTCAATGGGGCGTCTGTGGAACTCCCTGTGGGGCCACGAAGCGTGTGAGGAGGGTCCCAAAAATGCCAAAAACCGCATGCGAAACCCTTTTCTGAGGGTTTCAGTGGTGCTCCCCGCGGAACCACGTAACGGGTGAGAAATGCACACATGGGTGAAAACGGCACGCGGCTCCACCTTCTTGGGCGATTCGGCCGAACTCCGTGGGGGGGCACGGAACATGTGAAGCGTGCGCCGAAATTGGCAATTAAAAACCGCAGGCGAACCCCCTCTTCTGGGGAACTTTGGTGGAACCCCCTTGACTGGCCACGAGCCGTGTCAAGGGCGCGCCGAAAGTGGTGAGATCCGCGCGCGAAATCCCATTCCTGGGGGCGTAGGTGGAGCTCCATGTGGGGCCACGAAACGCGTAACGGGTGCGCCGAAATAGGTGAGATCAGCATGCGAAGCCCTTTTTTCCTGGGCGTTTCGGTGGAACTCCCTGCGGGGCCACGAAACGCGTGAGGGGCGTACGGACACGGTTAAAAACCGCATGCGAAACTGCACTCTCAGGGGGCTTATGTGGAGCACCCCGCCGGGCAACGACCAACTTGGCAAGAACCATATACCCCCCTTCTCCTGGGGGGCTGCTACTGTGGAACCCTGGGCAAATGTGAGGGGTGCGCCGAAATGGGTGAGAACCGCATGCGCAACACCCTCTCCTAGGGAGGTTCGGTGGAACTCCCTGTAAAGCACGAGGCGTGTCTGGGGTGTGCTGGGCTGGATGAGATCAGCGTGCGAAGCTCCCTGCCCTGCCACGAGACCTGGCGGCTCCATGGTTGCCGTCGCCGCCCCGTAGCCACAACAAAGACTGCACCACATCGATGTTCTGCTATATTTTGGGGGATCGACCCGCCCCCCTTTTCGCATTGCAATTCGCATACGATTATGCCCCATCGTCCATCCTAAATACGAACCCGTACCCAGGCAGGCCCGCAACGGTTCCCCCATCATCCTCTGCCATATATATATGTGTATATATACACATATATATACACACGTATATATATATATATATATAAATGCACACATACATACATACATACATACATACATACATACATACATACATACATACATACATACGCAAGCACTCGTTCATCAATATCAGAAAAATCGAAAAACCTTTTTCCAAACTGAAGAGACGAAGTGCGCACGCGCGCGTCTTCTTGCTGGCGCATGCCGGGCTAATTTTACCACCTTCGGTGTCGTATGGATTCCCAAATCGAATGTCCTGAACACGCGTCCGAACACGTTGTTTCGCAACCGAACTGTTCAAAAAAACCTGCGCTCGCGATCTTGCAAATCAAAGGTGTTCATCGAAGCCTGCCAGATGGACCCCTCGCGCCGCATGCCGAACTCATTCGAGTGCGGGGGGCATTTCCGGGGACAAAAATGTTGTTTATCTTTATTTGTTCCAAACAAAAAAAACCACACAACGTTTCCAAACGGGCATCCCGTACGCGCATGTCGAAATCGTTCGAACGTCGTTGCGCGCGCATTGTCGCAATAACCAACGGCAACAGGACAAACGAAACACACGCGCGGGAAACGTCGCGCGCGTATGGATTATGTTGTTTGTATTCGCTGTTATCAAAAAATTGTTGAGAGAAAGAAAATCGTGGTACCCGTCAGGATTTCCAAAAAGATTGCCCCGACAACCTTTTTTAAATACATGATTCGACAACATCGGTTTTCAAAAAACCCTGCGCGCGCTCTGTCGCTATATGTTCCCCATGTGTAAACCATGTGTTTCGGCGGTGTCAACAAATTCTGCCAATCGGGCCTCTTGCGCCGCGTGCCGAACTCATCCGGAGACGCCCTTGCGCGCGCGCGCGCTGGGGGGCACGATCCGTCTCAAATAGAATCATGTGGGCCATTCGCGCGCGTCGGCCGCACGCGCATGCCGACCTCCTTCCAAAACCACCACCGACGAGAAGACATCGTCATCGTTATCGGCGGGCGTGATCGACATCGGCACCGCCATTGGCTTTGCCGTGGGCCCCGCCACCGTCGTCACCATCATCGCTACTCCCATCATCGTGTCCACCGTCGTCGGCGTCGCCATGATGCAGCGCCGACCCGCACTGAAATACACACTGGAAGTGCCCAGTGGTCAGCGCCACTGCGACCGCGTCGGTCGCGCCGCACTAGCTGGTCGCTGCGAGCGCGAGCATGCGCGGCCGCACATGTGCACCAGCTAACGCCAAGCAATCATCGCAATCGCCGTCGCATTGGCTTTGCAAACCAAGTTGCGGGTGGGCGGGTGGGACGTTTGCGCGAGCAGTGGAATTTACCTGTTCAAGAACGGCAAGGTGAATTGAACCGCGTAGTAGCTGACACAACATAATTTGCACATCGAATACTGAACCATATAGACGGCGCAACATTTACCGCCCCATATGGATTGCATCAGCTATACACTATATTGCGTCACGCAGATGGTACAATCTACACAACATTGTTTGAAGTCCACGCTAGCTGACATGCAACCTATGTGGTGAAATCAATCACCTGCTCAACTTGAAGCTGTCCTCTCCACTGCTCGTGCAAACATCCCACCCTCCCACCCGCAACTTGGTCGCAAGACCTCTTAAGACAAGACCGTGACGGTGGGTACCAGGTGGCACTTGGCCACGACACCGACGCCGACGACGACAGCGACGACGACGACGACGGCGCCGCCGACACCGACGACGACGACACCGACGACGTCTCCAATGACTTCGACGACGACAGCGACCACGACGACGACGACACCGACGACGACGACGACGCCGACGACGACGACGACGATGACAACGACGACGACGACGCCGACTACGACGACGCCGACGACGACGACGAAGACAACTACGACGACGACGACGACGTCGCCAACGAAGACGACGACGAGGCATGAGGGAGGACGACGACGGCGACGACGACGACAACGACGACAACGACGAGGGAAGAGGGAGGACGGCGACGACGCGAACGACGAAGAAGGAGGAAGGACGGCGACGCCGACGACGACAACGACGAGGGAGGAAGGAAGACGACGACGACGACAACGACGACGACGACGACGACGGCGACGCAACAGGAGGGACGACGACGAGACGCCGACGACGGACGACGACGACGACGACGGAGGAGGAGGAAGGACGACCACGGCGACAACGACGACGGAAACGACCACGATGTCAACGAGGACGACGACGACGAACACGAGGAAAGACAGAGGACGACGTAGGCGACGACGACGACGACGCGGGAAGAGGGAGGAAGGCGACGACGACGACGACGACGCAAGAGAGCGCGCGCACGCTTTTGTTGAAAATCCGTGTTGCGAAATCTTCGGTTTTTGTAGGTTCTTTGGACACACGATTTTGAAATCCTTCCGAAACCGATGGGTTTTGAAGGATTTCGGCATACGCGCGCGACGACGCGCGCGTCTGCCCTTTCGTCCCTTTTTTTGCAGAGGATTCTCGTGCCGACACACGCGCAAGGGCGTTCGACTGATTTCAACATGCGCGCGCGAAGCCCGTTTGGTAGCACGTTTTTTTTTTTTGTATATATATATATACATATACACATGTGTATATATATATGGTTTTCGTAGATTTTTTCGCACGAGCTCGCAGTGTTGCGAAGCCCTGTGTTTTTGTATGTTTTTGGGGAACTCGATTGCGAAATCCTTCTGGCACCGAGTTTTTGAAGGATTTCGGCATGCGCGCGCGACGACGCGCACGTGTGCACTTCGTCCAATTTTGTGCACGGGATTCGTGTTTTTTTTTTTTTGTTTTTTTTTTATTTTTTTAAAAAAATTTTTATATATATATATTATTATTATTAGTATTATTATTATTATATACATATATATATATGTATATATAATAATAATATATATATATATATAACAAAAAAAAACGTGCTATGTTGGAACAAAAAATGTCACCGCATAGTGTTTTTTTGTTTCCAGGGAGCCTCAGGGGGGGATGCCGGCCCCCTGGGGATAGTGCGGATAGTGCACATTCATATTTAGGATGGACATGTGGTCAAAATCACATTTGATTTACATACCCGAAAGGTGAACCGATAACGCCGCGGAGGGGGGGATCCTATTCTGTTTTTAGAAAGGAGAATCTAGGTGGCCCAACGTACAAGGTTCATTCTAGGAGGGTGCGCCGCTTGATCTCCCCAGGGGGGGGGGGTGGGACCCCCCCCCCGCTTTTCCCCGATCCGTCGTCGGGAGACCCCCCCCTTCCGCCCCCTTCCCGATAGGTCGTCGGGGAACCACCCACCCTCCCTTCCTTTCCCGATCCGTCGTCGGGGGGCCCGCCCCCTCCCTCCTCCCCTTTCAAAACAGGGTGGGGTCCGACCACCCCCCCACCTCCCCCCCTTTGGCCGCCAAAATCGACACCCCCCTTGTCCCCCATTTCGCCACGGCGCCCCCGAGCTCCGGAACCCGACCCCTACCACCCCGAACACTTATCTTTACCCGAACCCTAGCCCCCAACCCCAAACAGCACTCACTACTCATTACGCACTACTCACTACCCACTACTCACTACTCACTACTCACTACTCCCTTCTCGCTACTCACTACTCACTACTCACGACTCACTACTCAATACCCACTACTCACTATTCACCACCCAGTACTCACTACTCCCTATCCCTACTCACTACTTACTCCTCACTACTAGCTCCTCACTTTTCACTACTAGCTACTCACTACTCACTGCCCACTACTCAAAACTGACTACTCCCTCAGAACAACTCACTACCCTCTACTCACTAATCACGAATCACTACTCAATACCTACCATCCCTAACCACTATCCACCACTCACTACTCACCAGTCTCTGTTTATTATTCCCTACTCACAGTCCACAACTCACTACTCACTATTCACTACTCGCTACTCGCTACTCCCTACACAGTACTCACTACTCACTACTCCCTACTCCCTACACCCTGTTCGCTACACAATGCGCACCATTCACAACTCACTACGCTCCCGGTACTCACTACTCCCTACTCACTACTCCCAATTCACTACTCACTATTCACTACCCAGTACTCCTACTCACAAAACATTACTCATTGCCCACTACTCACTACTCGCAAAGTACTACTCACTATCTACCCATTAACCACTACTCATTATTGAGTACGCACAGTTCACTCTCACAACTTACTGCCCACAACTCACTACTCACTATCCGCTGCTCGCTACTCGCTACTCCCTACACAGCACTCGCTACTCACTACTCGCTACTCCCTACTCGTACCCAATACGCAAGATTCAATAATCACTGCTCGCCACTCCCTAGTCCCTGCCCACTAGTCAGTAGTCACAACTCGCTAGACACTACTCACTATTCACTACTCACAACTCACGATTTACTACTCACTACTCAATACTCGCTACTCCCTACGCACTACCCACTACTCAATACCCACTTCTCCCTTTTCACTACTCACGACTCACTACTCCCTACTCACTAATCACTACACAGTAATCACTACTCGCTACTCCCTACTCGCTACTCACTACTGACTACTGCCTCCTCACGACTCACTACTCCCTACTCACAATGCCTTCTTCGCGGCTCACTATTCACTACTCGCTACTTCTTACTCGCTAATCACTCCCCATTCCCCACTACTCACTATACACTACGCACTACTCACTACTCCCTGCGCGCTACTCACTACTCACTCCTCTCTACTCGCTATTATCTTCTCACTACTCACTATCCCGAGGCCAGACCCCCCCCCTTGCGGGAGAGGCCCTCTGCCCAGCCCTCTGTTCGGCGCAAAGGGGGGGAGAGGGGGGGTCGAAAATCTCACACCCACTTTGAAGGGGGGAAGGGGGGGGGTCTGCGAACACAGACACACACACACCCTTTTGTGTATTCAGGATGAGCCACTGGCGCGCTTTCTCATTCTAGGACGTGCAATGTGCTTGGACCAACACGTGTGGTGCGATCTATGCGGTGCAAGTACACTTCGCCACTTAGATGATGGGAGCCACGTTGTTCTGTGTGTTCTGCCGTGGTCCTGTGTGTTTCGCCGTGTTCCTGCGTGTTCTATCGTGCTCCCGTGTGTTCTGTGTGCTCCGCTATGTTCCTGAAAATTCATGTGCTCCTGCGAATTCTGCCATGCTCTTGTATCTTTGTCTGTTCAGCCGTGCTCCTGTGTGTTTTGCCCTGGTTCTGCGTGGTCTACCCTGCTCCTGTGTTCTGCCGCGTTCCTGTGTATTGTGTTCTGCCGTGCTCCTGTAAATTCTGCCGTGCTCCTTTGTTATGCCGTGCTCCTTTGTCCTGTGGGTTCTGCCGTGCTCCTGCATGGTCTGCGCGTTCCGCCGTGCTTCCGTGCCCCCCGGCCCTGCCTCAAGCCGCTCTGGCTCGACGGAGGCCGCAGCGGCCGCTGCCGCGGGGCCGGAGGTCGGCCCCGACCTCCAGCGTGCCCCGGCCAGGCGGGGGGCCCGAAGGGGCGCCTCTTCCTGGCCCTCCCCTTCCCGGCGTTTCGGCGGGCGCCCCTGCCTGCGGCGAAGGGCTCTCGGCCCGCCGTCGTCGCCAGCGCCGCGCGGCCGCCGCGGGCGCCGCCCGCGCCTCCTTCGGCGCGCAGGCCGTCGGGGCCGCCGGCGTCGGCACCAGCGCCTGCCGACCGCTCCCTGGCCGCCCTGGCCGCGCCGTCGCGGCCGCCGTGCGCGGCCCCCGCCGCCACGCCGCGGCCGCCGCTGGCCCCGCTGGTGCCTCGGGCGCCGCGGGCGCCCGAGGCACCGATGGGCCTGCCGCCGCCCTTAGTCGCCGGCTGGGGCCGCGCCGACGCCGTGGCCGCCGACCAAGACGGCTCTCCGAGAGGCCTCCGAGATAGCTCCACCCCAGGAAGGCCCTAAGTCGGCCCCAAAGGAACCAAAGGTCGCCCGAGGGGCACACAGGAGAGCCCCAAGACGGCCCAGAAGCATTCAAATAGGCGACCAAAACGGCCCAGAGAGGCCCCGAGGACTGCCTTCGAAAGCGTCAGGCGGGCCAAGAGCCCCCTTAAGACAGCCCAAGTAGCCCCAAGATGCTCCCAAGGGGCCCCAGGAGGCCCCCAGCAGGCCAGCAGAAGGCTCCCAGGATGCCCCCAGGAGGCCTCAAAAGGGCCCCGAAGCAGCCTTTTCCTCCTAGTCCTCATTTTATCCCCCTCCTCCTCCTCCTCTCCTCCTCCTCCTCCTCCTCCTCCTTCCTCCTTCCTCCTCCTCCTGCTCCTCCTCCTCCTCCCTCCTCCTCCTCCTCCTCCCTCCTCCTCCTCCTCCTCCTCCTCCTCTCTCCTCCTCCTCCTTCTCCTCCTCCTCCTCCTCCTCTCCTCCTCCTCCTCTCCTCCTCCTCCTCCTCCTCCTCCTCCTCCTCCTCCTCCTCCTCCTCCTCCTCCTCCTCTCTACCGCGCGGACAAAGACGATGTCGAGATCACAACCCTCCCCAATCCGGACCTAGCTGAACTGCCGCGAAGTGTGCATGCAACCTCCTTCCTACGGCGCGGACGAAAACGTAATCGAATTCACGACCGTGATCAGACCACTCTGCGGCTTTGCGTCGTTCCTACACTCAGCCTCCTTCCTGCTGCGCTGTTGCATGGGCACGATGGCGGGGTTTGCCGCAGGCAGCTGAGTATCGCCGCCACTGAAGCGGAAAGGCCTGGCGATAGACACTAGCAGCGAGTGAGCGGCACCGACTCGTGCCAACCATCGGAAAGGCGAAGACGAAGAAGACAAGGGATTGGGGTGAGGACGCAGAGGAGACAGGAGCCCCTGCCCCATTTGCGAAGAGCTGGCCGCGTGTCCTCGTGGGTCTGGTACACGGTGCCGCCGCAGAACGGCCCCCTGGTAAAGATGCGGAGTGGAGGAAACACGCGGCAAAAACGGAAACACAAAAATACGAGATCCCATATTCCGTGACCTCCCCCTCCCCCTCCTCTTTTTTCTCCTCCTGCTGCCTCCTCCCCCCTTCTTCTCCTTCAAACTCCTCATCTTCCTCCTTCTGTTCCTCCTCCCTCCTGTTCCTTCCCTGCGTCGGGGACGGGACAAACAGATCAAGAGTTTACGGAATAATGCGGAAGGATGAAGGGTAGACGCATCCCCCCAAAAATGGCTATCCACCTCCTCCCCCCCTGTTCCTCCTTGAACATCAAAACCACGATGGAGGACGGCTTCGACCACTGTACTCCCCATGCTGTCCACGGTGGTGACTCCATCAACATGACCAAGGCGCCCCAACGTCATCTCCTCAAACTATCCTCCGCCTCCTCTTCCGCTTCCCCTCCCCACTGCTCCAACCTCCACCTCTTCTCCGCCACCGTTGCAAAAGGCAGGAGGTAAAGTGTCATTAGGTCTCTTCAGCCCTACGCCTTCAGCCTCCAGGATTGATAAGCCCAGACTTCAAACTGCCAGATTGTCCGGGGCGTACCACGTCCTGGCGCGCTGTCGCGTGATTTTCCAGAAGGAAGAGGGCCCCAAGACAGGCCAAGAGGGCCCCAAGAGGCCCCCAAGCGGATGCACGAGGGCCCCGAATCGCCCCAAGATTGCTCCAGGACGCCCTCCAGACGGCCCAAGAGGCCCCCAAGACGCCTCAAGATAGCCCAAGAGGCCCCCCAAGCGGGCCCCCAGACGCCCAAGCGGGCCCTAAGGCGGCCTAAGATGCCAATAGAGTCCAACAAGACGGTGCTGGGCGCGTTGGCAGAGCATGAGGAGGGGAGGCGCAATGTATGGTGACGGTCAAAAGATGCCTGGGGTGGGGGGGCGTCACGTTGCAGCACCTGAGGCGATGACTAATACATTGGGTTCAGGGCCTGCTATTCAATCGTCATCACCAAATCGTTCCCATCCCCTCCTGCGCTTTGCTCTTGGCCGTCATCCTACTTGATGGAGGCAAACAGGTTGGAGGGGGAAACAACGACGACGACAGCGGCGGGGACGATGATGACGCGTGCCTGCCACCCTGCTCGTGGGCCATGTGGTCGGCGTAGGCGGGGCACGATTTCCACCGAATCATGTCGCGGTGGTACGGGGGCAGCAGCGCCGTCGCGGCGGCCAGAGCGAAGGGGCAGCCCAGCGGCTGCCCGCTGAGGGGGTGGGAATTGGGCGGGCGAATTTTCTGGGATAGGCCTGGTCTGGAGACGGCCCTGTTTTGGGCCGTCTGAATGAAAACGACCTGGGAAGAAACAGTGGAGCCGCTGATCTAAAATAGCTCCCGTGCCCAGAGGGCGCTGGGCAGTCCCTACACGTGGCAGGAGGTGACCCTGGAAAACTGAAGCAAAGTGCGATCAGCAAAAACCTTTGGGCCCAAACCAGCAATTATCCCTGACTCCCTGACCACTCCCTACTTTGACCATCTGGGGCTCTGAAAAAATGGATGTCTGCCGTATGGTCTTTCGCATGGTATGCCGAATGGTCTCCCGTGTGGTCGCACATGTGGTCTCCGGATGGTATCCCTCATGTGGTCTCCAGTGTGGTCTCCCATATGGTTCCCATGTGGTCTCCTGGACGAGTTTCTTCACGGGCTCACTCACGGTATCCACTTATGGCTTTCCTTATGACGTCCTTTATCCGCCACCGTGCCGCTGGGCACGGAGTGGGCATGTCCTCGGGTCCTTTGCCCAATCTCCTGAGTTCCAGCCCTCAGTTCTCAGGTGTCCGTTAGGGGCCCGAACTGAGATCTCTCAAATCTCCTTGGGGCTTGCCGCGCGCCCTCTGGGCTCCTCGCGTCTCCCCGCTTGACCTGTTCTGGCCCAAGCGGGCCCCAAGACGGGCCAAGATGGCCCTAAGAGGCCCCGCGGACGGTCCAAGAGGGCCCCGAGTCGCCGATCGCTCCAAGACGCTCAAGATGGCCCCCAGGCGGCCCAAGAGGCCTCCGAGACGGCCCAAAAGGCCTCCCAAGAGGGCCCCGAGGGGCCAAACTCATGACTTACCTTAGCTGTTAAAAATCATTGGCTCTGTCGCCTGTTCGGCTTCCAGATGCTCTCAGACGTCCCTAAAAGGCTCCCAAGACCACCCCAAGACGACCCAAGAGGCCTCCAAGAGGGCCCCAAAACGGCCCAAGAGGGCCCCCAGATGGCCCAGGAGGCGCCCAAGACGGCCCGAAAGGCCCCAAAGATGGCTCCAAGAGGGGGCCGAGATGGAGGACCCGAACAGACTTTACGAGCCCTCGGCCCCGAGGGGCCCCCATGAGGCCCCAAGAGACTCCCAAGAAGTCCCCAAGACGCCCCAGAAGGCCCCCAATAAGCACCGAAGAGGTTTACAAGAGGCCCTAAAACTGTCCCCAAGAGGCCCCGAGAGCGTTCCGAAGAGACCTCAAGAAGCATCCCTGAGAACTCTGACCCATCACCCAGGCAGGGTGGCGGGATGGGCCGAAGGCAATGGGGTAAGTGCCCCCCCGAATGTCTTCCCTGATGGTATCCCGTACAATCAACTAGTATCTCGTATGGTCCTCTATGCCTCACGTATGTGCCGCGTCGTATCCCCCTCATGGTCTCCTATTATGGTATCCCTTCTAATACTCTCTAGAATGCTCTTCATATAACTATTCGCATATGTAGTACTCGCTATACTGATCTCTTGACTGCTCTGGAGAACAGCTTAGAGCTGTCTGCCAACAAAGATGCTGTTTGCTTCGCAGCGTGGCTCACGACAAGTATGAACCCACTTCTCTAGGGCAGCTTTTCATCCCGAATCGTTTCTGCTGTCCCCGGGGGCCCAGTAAGGGCCCTTACTAAGTCCCCAGTTGACAATCCGGCCAGCCTTTCAGGGCGTGAGAGGCCTAAAGGGATTCGTCTTCCAACCCCCTTCCCCGTCGGGGAAGGGTCTATCTTTGCTCCTGATCAATATTCGCCCCCTCCCCAACCCGACTGTGGATCAACCCGAAACATGCCACCCTCTCCCCACCATTCGGGCGTTGGCAGAACTGGGTTTAGTGGAACCTGTTTTAGTGATCTGTCCCGGGGGCGCCCCCCCGTCCCATTTCCAATGACCGGAACTGCCGTCACCCGAAAAGCACCAGCTACGGCAAACCTGGTTTCGTGATTCTGGCCAATTCAAAGGCTCCGGGGCCCTACCACTGACCGGGTCCCCTTACCTTGGGGTCCTGGCTATACCCGAACCGTCTCTGTCGACAAACAATGCAGGATGCACTTTGCCTCCACATCTGGGACGTGCGCGGGCGCCCCGTGACCCGGCGGGGGGGGTGCGTCACATTGCTCGCTGCGCGCAGGCCAGCCATCCATGTCGAAAGACAAAACAAGATGCACTTTGCCTCCAAACCTGGAGCGTGCGCTGACGCCCCGCGACCACTTTGCATGCGTTTTTGACAGGGGCGGCGGGGGTGCCGTCATATTGCTCGCTGCGAGCAGGCCGACCATCCGTATCAAAAACCAATGCAACCTGGCGCCGCGCGACCACTTTGCATTGGTTTGTTGACAAGAGCGGCGGGGGTGCCCGCATATTGCTTAAACGTGGAGCGCGTGCCGCACCTGGCGCGCCTGGCTCGCTTGGGCCTCCCGGGTGCCTGGTGCACCTGGAATGGAACCCGTGACGCACATGGCATGCGTGGCGCTCCTAGGCTTGCGGGCGAAGCGGGGCCTCGACCCCACCCCCTACCCTATCCCCTCCCCCTGAGTCTGAAGGGAGCGTTGCGCGGGTCGTTGTAGCGTCGAAGATGGCCTCGGCGAGGAAGCCTACATCATTGATAGTTCTAAAGTATTCGTCACATGCTGGCCTCTGGGAAGGGGCACTAATGTACTACGGCCCGTCCTTTGATCGATCTCCTCCAAGATAACCCAAGATGGCCCCCGAGTGCCCCAAGATGGCCCCGAGAGGTGCCCAGGAGGCCCTAAGAGGCCCCCAAGAGGCCCCCAAGATGCGCCCAAGAGGCCTCCAAGAGACCCTCAAAAGGCCCCCGAAGGCTCCCCAGGGGCGTTGGCCACACGTTGGCCTCCTGGGGGGGGACCCTAATGTACTAGGCCCCCTCCTTTGATCGATCTCCTCCAGGATGGCCCCAAGATGGCCCCCGAGGCCACAGAGGTGCCACGAAGAGGCTCCCAAGATAACCCCAAGAGGCCCCAAAAAGCTTCCCGAGACACCGAATACGTCCCCAGGACCGCCAAGAGACCCCAAAGACATCCCAAGATTACTCCACGAAGCTGTCGGAAGAATTTCAAAGAGACTCCGAGAGGCCTCCAAGATTATTCTGGCCTTTTCTGCTCGCCCTCTTCCTCCTCATCATCTTCCTCGTCCTCGTCGTCCTCCTCCTCCTCCTCCTCCTCTCCTCCTCCTCCTCATCGTCGTCATCGTCGTCATCGTCGTCGTCTTCATCGTCGAACGCATCGGCATCATCATCATCATCATCATCATCATCATCATCATCATCATCATCATCATCATCATCATCATCATCATCATCATCATCATCATCATCATCATCATCATCATCATCATCATCATCATCATCATCATCATCATCATCATCATCAGATCATCATCATCATCATCATCACCATCCACCACCACCACCATCAGCATCATCAACACCAGCATTACCATCACCATCGCCATCACCATGACCATCAATATCAGCATCATCATCAGCATCATCAGCATCACCATCGTCATCCTCCTCCTCTTCAGCATTATCATCAACATGTCATTATCATCCGCATCAGCATCAGCATCAGCATCATCCTCGTCGTGGTCGAAATCAGCGTCGTCATCAGCATCAGCATCATCATCATCAGCCTCATAATCAGCATCCGCATCTAAGCATCAGCATCCGCATCTCAGCATCAGCATCACAATCAGCAGCAGCATCATCATCCTCATCCTCATAATCATTATCATCATCACAATCACCGACACAATCATCATCAGTTTCATCATCATCATCAACATCAATATCATCATGATCATCACCACCACCACCATCATCATCATCATCACCGGCAGCAGCAGCATAATCGTCGTCGTCATCATCAGCACCATCATCAGCATCAAAATATTCAGCATAATCTCCATCATCATCATCGTCAACACCACCACCATCATGAGCACCATCACAATCATCATTCTCTTCATCATCATCATCGGCATCCTCAGCATCATCATCATCATCAGCAGCATCATCCACATCCTCATCCTCATCCTCATCCTCGTCTCATCCTCAGCACCATCGTCATCAGCATCACAATCACCATCTCCGTCATTATCACCATCACCATCATTATCACCATCACCATTATCATCACCACCAACACCATCACCACCCGCATCACCATCATCATCACCACCATCAGTATCATCACTATCACCATCAGCTCCAACAGCATCATCATCAGGATCATCAGCATCATCATTATCATCACCATGTTCATCATCAGCATCACCATCAGCATCAGTAACAGCATAAGCGTCACCATCACCAACATCATCACCACCATCATTCTCATCATCACCACCATCACCATTCAGCAGCTCGAACGACGCCAAATTCGAGGTGTCCACGAGGTCGTAGGTCCCGACGTGGCGCAGCATGCTCAGCAGAAGTCGCACCCCCTGCGCCACCGCGGCGCCCCGCAAGACACCTGACTCGGCCGCCCAATGGCCTCGGCACGAAGTGGGCGCGAGGCCGGTCGCGAGGATCGCCGAGAAACAACTCTGGCAACGCCGTCGGCCCCCGGAACGGCCAGTCGTCGGCGTCGACCGGGCTCACCTTGGAGAGGGCGTTGGCCAGCGACACGGGCGGCCCACGCTTGCGCAGGGTGAGGGGTGAGATACGCGCGTCTCGACCCGGCCCCCCCGCTTTTCGGCGCGCCGCGCCTCCTCGTCCGCCATTTGGACGTTCTCGACCGAGCCTCATCCCTCGTCGCCCGACATCGCGATGTCAACGGCGCCCCATCGTCACCAGCTGCTCCGGCTTGAATTGCCCGCGAGGTGAGCGCCCAACTCCTGCCCGAAATCGACCGCGCCGCGGTCAGAGACGATCCGCCGCGGCACGATGGCACCAGGGGCCCCCGTCGGAACCGTGACTCTCAGCGCCTCGATGTCCTCGTCGCTCTGGAAACCGAACGCGCGCGCCTGCCCAGGCCGACGCGCGCCGCAGCGCCGCGACTGGGTGGCCGCTGAGGTCCAGCTAGAGGATCTCACCATCGGAGCGGCGGCCGCGCAGTTGCCAGAGCTGAACTGGGAAGGGGCGGCGATGCCAGCGGAAGTTGTCGTCGTCGTCATCGAAATTCGCGCGTCTGAGACTCTGGCACGGCCCAATTCTACTGCGTGCACCGCCATAGCGGAGACGGGCCAGGTGAGGCCCGCACCGCTCGGAAGCGCCCGCGGCGGAGTCGTCGACGTCCGCGCCGCCCTCCGCGAGGAGCTCGACGGACCTGGCAGCGCCCCCCCGGCGCACCCCCAGCCCAACGGCGGGCGCCGCGAGCCAGCCGACCGCCTCGAGCAGCCCGTCACCCAGGCCTCTGGGCGAGCCAGGCGGTCGCGACCGAGGCAGCCCGCGGCCCGCGGGGCGACCATCGGCGCCCCTGGGGCCACCAGGATTAAAACTTGAGCCGGGGCGGTTTCGGAACAGGAAGGAGAAGCTATCAGCAAGAGCAGCGCAGCAATAAGACGCGGCCCCCCGAGGCCACTCGCACTTGGGAAACAATCAGAGACAGATCACGCAACGCATGCCAGCGACCAGCGGCAGCAGCAAGCGACGCAGCCTGCGTGACATGGCACGAGAGAGGTCAGCCCCAACCCTCGCCCGCGGTTGATCACCCCCTATCGCGGCTGCGTCGGGGCCACAGCTGGAGCAGCGTGCGCGCGCCAGATCAGCACCCCAACGCACGCGAGGTTCCCCCCGCAACACGAGCCCGATGCCGCCTCGGGCCCTCGCGGGCACCCCTTCTCTGGAGCGACCGCCTGCACGCGCGCCTTGGCGGAGCAGGAGTGGGGCCCGCTGGCCGCGCCGCCCCGCTCGCGGCCGCCGGCCATCGGGGGCGGGCCCCGCGGCGGGCCGCCGCCGGCGCGGCGGGGCGGCGCCGTCGACTCCGCAGCAGCAGGCTGGAGCGGGGCCCCCCGGCCCCTCGAGCGCGGGGCGCGGGGCGCAGTCGACAAATCGATCGGCGCTCGGGCCCCGCGGGGCCCCTGGGCGCACATCGACCGATCTGAGATCGGGGCCGATCGATCGATCGGCGCGGACTTCGCCCATCCCAGAATTGCGCGTGCAATCCGAGAACTCGCGTTCAGTCCGTTGCTTCTGCGTCGGCCGGAGTCGGAGGCGGCGCTGCGGGACCCGGGGTCGCGGGCGCCCAGCGGCCGCGCGGCGAGCCGCGGGCCGACGTCGCGGCGGGCCGACGGCGGAGGAGCGGCTGCTCGTCGGCGGCGGACTGCGACCTTGCGCGGCGGCTTGCGCGGGCCGACAGCGCGGCGAGCCCGCGACCGCGCGCGGGAAGCTTGAGGCGCGAACGACGGCGCACTTGGGCTCGTTTTCACGCGTCGCTCAGATGCCGCCCAGAAACCAGGGCCATGCCCAGGGGGGCGCGACGGCGACTGCTGCGCGCAGTGCCGAGAGATCCCGCGCGGCCCTCGTCTCTCTGAAGGCCAGGCGCGCGCTGCGCCCCAGCAGCTGCTCGCCCGACAGCCGGGGCACAGGGGGGCAAGAGGCCGGACATCGAGAATTCCCGTGCCCAGCGACTCGACCTCTCCGAGACCTCCGCGCAGATCCGCAGGGAGGGAATCGGGGGGGCGCTCGCGCCATCGGGGGCGCGGGTCGAGGCGCCGCGCCCCCGGGGCGGCCCATCCCCGAGACATCCGCCGAACAAGAACGTGCTAAACACAAGGCATGTGGATCTTTCTCTCGAGGCCAGGCGCGCGGTGAGACGCCGCCCCAGGCAGTGGCTGCTCGCCCGGCAGCCCGGACCCAGGAAAGCAAAAGGCCGGACAGCGAGGATTCTTGTGCCAGGGGATACGACCCCCGAGATTGCCCCAGAAGCATATGGCCGCAGGCCATGCTACAGTCATATTAGCCAAAAACAAAAGAACGAGCGATCTTGCCCGCGAAACATATGGCACAGGCAGCGCAGAGCAAGACGGACACGGCTCTGCAGCCTTGCTAAACTGATAAACACAAGGATGATTGCCGATGATTTCAACGTGCCGCTTGCCTGAAAATGAGCAGAAGCCTCGTCCTCGGCAGGTTCTGCTTAGATGGCCGCAAGAGAGGCAGGCTGGCACGCAGAAGCGTAATGCGTTTGCACCATGGGCCCCCCCAGGCGCGGTGGTCAGTGACCCGAGAGTCGACGTCTCAATATTTGGCTAAGACTTCAAAGGCTCGCGCATTCCAGCGGAGGCTCGCGGAAGGGTCATTTCTCTGCCGCGCGAGGGGCGCTTGATTTTCTGCGCTGGTCAAACAGATTCGAGGCAATTCCACTCGCGCGATTGGCGACGTCGACGACGCGTTGGCCCGATGGGGAGAGGGTGGGGGGGGGGGGGGGGGCGCGAGATGGAAGGCCCCGGGCCGAACGGGCGAGGAGAGGCACCGCAGGGCCGAGGACGAAGAGCAAGGAGGAGGCAGCCAGACAGCCACAATCAGACCTGCGCGAGCCCAGCCTCGAATACTCACCACGAGCCCTTCAGCCTGACGGTCGAAGTGGGGCCCGTGACGAACATCAATCTCGACTATCTCGACGTGCGTTGGAGCGGCCGAGCGACGCCGCGCACGGGCGAGATGTCCCGAGCCAGAGAAGAGCTCGAATGCAACCAGCCACCCGCTCAGCCGCTCAGCGCAGCCCGCTGGGAGACATCGACAAGAACCAGCTGCCGATGCTGGCCGCCGCGGCGCTGGCGCGCTGCCGGGTGGCTTCCGGCGCCCCCCGCAGCGGCGCGGGCAGGGGGCCGCTCGCGCTGCTGTCCGACGCCCGCCGCCCCCACCTGTCGGTCTCGGCGATGGGCCGCGCGCAGGTCGTCAGCTGGCTGGCCGCGCCGCGGCGGAGCGGGCGCAGCGCGGGGGGGGCCCGCGCGCCGAGGCCCGCGTTGGCCGCGGCCGGGGGGCGCAAGACGTCCCAGGTCGCGCCCGCCAGGCCGAGCGGCGGCGGCGCGGCGCCGCGGCCGGCGCGGGGGCGGGTCTGGAGGCCGCCGATCCAGCGGGGCTCCGCGTTGTGGTGGCTAGTCGGAATCTCACGTCTTGGATGGGGCGCTGTTGTCCGCCGCGCGGGGCAGCGTGGCCCGCGCAGCCGGGGCCCTCGGCCCGCTGCGAGGCGGCGGGGCATGGCCCCTCACCCGCGGGCGGAGGAGCCCGGACGGCCAGGCGCGGAGCGCGAAGCACGGGGGCGTCGCGTCAGCAGCGGCCCAACGGCCCCCGACGAGGAGGGCGCGCGCTACCGCGACGAACGGCCGCGCGAGGGGCCGGCGAGACCGGGGGGGCGCCGCCTCCGCAGGGGCCGCGGCCTTGTCGTTCGCGGGAGCTCGGACGCCTTGGGCGGCAACTCCCGCCGGCGGCGCGCCCGGGCGGCCTGCGAGGAGATTCCCGCGGGGCTCGGGGGCCGCGAAGAACTGCTCGCGCAGGCAGGCCGTCGCCGCCGCGCCTCGCCGTCGAGAGGTGCTGGTCGCCAGGCTGGCAGCGCGCGCGGCAGGTCGAACTGGCTCACGAGGTGCTCGCGCCGGCCACCCAGGGGTCTCTCCAATGTGCGCCTGTCGACCGTGGCCCGGCCGAGCTCGTCGATCACGGGCGCCCCGCCGAAGTGCCCCGCGCGCCGGGCGGCGCGGCCGGCCGACATGTCCGCCTCGGCCCCGCGGGGGGGCAGCGGCTGGCAAGATGCCGGCCGCGTAGACGCCTCCGACGAGAGGGCGGGGCCGCTGCCCGCGGAAAGAGCGGGCTCGCCGGCGGGGCCGTCGTCGATGGCCCGACCGAGCCGCGCGGCAAAAGCGCGGGCGCGCCGGCCCCGCTGGCCGCAGGCGCCCTCCCGCCCGCCGTGCATGCCGCATGCCGCAGCAGCGACAGGTGCCGCAGACGGGTCGGCCTTCGCGATCGGGCCGAGGCCTCGGCCCAGTCCTCCTTCTCGCGCCTCGAGCCGCGGTCTGCGGGGCTGTGCTTCGAAGGAGGGGGCCAGCGACATCGGGGGGTCATGCCGAAGGCCAGGTTGAGGCCCGCCATCTGCCGGCATACCCCCATCAACTCAGAGGACGAGCGACCCTTGGACATGGCAAGGATGCTAGCCCATAACGCCTCTCCAGGACAAGTGGCGTTCCCCGAAGTTGGCCATCGCGCGCGTCTTTCGGGGCGGGCCAGGGCCACGGCGCGGCCATCGAGGATCACCTGGGCCTCTGAGCGGGCCCATCTTCTAGCCGGGGCCCCGCGCCAGTGCCCGCCCCACCTGTCCGAGCCGATGTCCGGGGCGGCCATGGGGCGCAGTGACGGGCCAGTCGGCCCCCGTGGCCTCGGGGGCAGCACCGCCAAAATAGAAGCCACCAAGAGTAGTTATGGTCACAGAGCGACCCCGAGGACGATGTACCAAACCCTCTGGGCGAGAGAGCCCCCAGTGCGACTTGACGATGTCGAACGGCATCTTCCGCTGCGCGATGCACCCGCTCCAAGACAAAGCGTCGATGACCGGGGCGCCCTCGGCCTACTTAAGTGGCCCCAGATCCCGAAAATAAATTGCATTGGGCCCGGCGGTCTAGCCCAGGCCATGGCGAGCGGAGGCCCACAAGCGGCAGCGATGATATCCAGCGCAAGCTGCAATGGAGTAAGAAGCAGGGAAGACAGACCAAAGTTCACGACGCAACGAGGCACGGGCAGCGCAATGCGACGCGGCGACTGTCAACGCGCCCCCATTCACGTAGCCCTCGCGAAAGATCTGCTGGAAGGCTAGCCTGAGTATCCGAGCCGCTCCTTGGTTCAGTCCGACGGTTGCGTTCTCGCCCGAGAAGGTCCAAGCCGGCGCAGCGGCTCCGGGGTCCGCTTCAACAGGGCGAGCGGGGAGATCAGCGCCATGCAGTTCCCGTTGAATCTTCGACCACAGCTCTGACAACCTTTCGATCCCTTCCAAGAACAAACAAATTGTCAACGTAGCCGGCGCGAGCGAAATGAATCGGGTTGGGGGGGTGGTCGACGACGGCGTTCTTTTCCGACGCGCCGGGCGCGGGTCTGGCCCGGCGCGCCAGAACCTTCCGGCACGCCCAGAGAGTCAGCTTCCACCTCGTCGGAAATACATTCAAGACAAGGAAGGTATACTCACGGATCCGTGGGATCATGAACAAGCCGCCAAGCCGCGAAGAGCCCCCGGTAGTTGCACGTTGTATAACGCGTACCCTAATCGACCGAGCCGAACTGGATTGGCGCTGCACTGTCTACCTGGCAGCCAGCGAGACTGGGTGGCCAGCCAGCGAGACTGGGTCGCTGTCTCGATCGTGGCGCGATGGCAACCGACCGTCGACAATCTTACGATACTACGATACTTCTCAGATTTCTCATGGACGGAAAAAACCAGCACGAAACCTCGCCCGACAGGCGCCGCTCAATCAGGTCACAGTCGGCCATCCGCTGCAGGGGCCCCGCGCGCAGAGCCGGCGACCGCGTGAGAGCCGGGTCGGCGCGGGAACGATCGGGCCCATGAAGTTCAGAACTCCCCCTGCCAGTGGATTCTGGCAAGTGCAATTGAATTGGCCGCGCGCCGATCGTTTTGCCCCGATCTCCTGCAAAGTCTCGAGCGAGGGCGAAGATGACCAGGCAGCCAGCAGGTCGATCAAGCACCGTTCTCTCGGAGCGCTCGCAAGGCTCCCAGGCCGCTCAAGTCGTCCGGCGGCGGGCCTGTGGACAAGACGGATTGGCGGATCAAACAGACGCTCGCACGCTGGCCCGCCGCAGGGTCGAGTTAACCGCGGACGTGCCAAGATGCGTGTCATTGAGCGCCCTGGCACTCCCATCGCAAAACCATATCGACGTGAATTGATCACTGAAGCCGGAGGCGAGTAGACCTGCAAAGCTGCGACTCAGCTCCGCCAAAGCCTCGATGTAAAACTGGGCGGGGGCGAGGCAGCGGCGGCAGGCTCCGCTGACGCTAATGAGCCCAAACAGGGTGGCTGACAGCAGGCTGCCCTGGCGGGCGGCGCGGCCCAAGGCGCCGGCCCCCTCCGAAGCAGCCCCGGAACCGACGCCGGAATCGCCGAGGCGGCAGATGTCGACCGGCCGCGCGACCCAGATGTCGAGGCAGAAGTGGCAACCGTCGCGATAGCTGTCGCATGCACTGCGCAACGGGGCCAACTGCTCCGGCGCCCATCCGCGCCCGGCGGCGTCGCCCGCGGGGAAGCCGCGAGACAGTGGTCGCCGAACCAACCCGTCTTCAGCCCACCGCGCCCGCGCGCTCTCCCACGATCATGGGGTCGTCCTCCGCGGCGAAGGCCAGCGCCTCAAGGGGGATCTCGCGAGCGGCGCCGAGGACAGGCCCACCGACGGCATCTGGCTCTGGCGAAGAAACCTCGGCGGCGCCGCCGCGGACGCGCCTCGCCGCGATCGCGTCGCCCTCGCCGTCGAACCCGGCCTCAGCGAGCGTCGACCCAACCGAGAGGAGTTTCGTCGGCGCCCCGATGGCGATCTCGACTGGCGCCAGCCCCGCGTCGTCGGCGTTGCGAACGTGCAGGCCGTCGACCCGATCGCTGGACCGCATGCTGCAGTGCTGCAGCACCAATCGCCGACTGGGCTCTTCAAGAAGCTGCGGCCACGCACGAGCACCTCGCTTTGGCCGGAAGCCTCGTTCAACTCCCCCTCGGCGGTCGTGTTCTTTATTCTGCGGGCCATCAGGAACGCGAGCTCTGGAAAATCAATCGTGCCGTTCGCGTCCGCGTCCGCCCCGTTGATCATGTCCTGTAGCTCGGCCACGGTCGGATTCTGCCTCAGAGAGCGCATCTCGGCGCCCAACTCCTGAGTGGTGGTGCCGTCCCCGTCCTTGTCGAGCATCATCGCCTTGGTGAGGGCGCCGCCCAGCCAGGGGGTCTGGCGTGGCAGCGGCCTGGCGATGAACATTCATGAACATACAGACGAGCGGGCACCAGTGCGGGCCCCAGACAAGGCCCGAGACAAGGGCGCCGACGAAACACAATCGCGAGTGGCATCCTTGCAGCCAGCTACATGAGGAGATAGCATTGCGCCACCAGGCATTATGACAGGATGGGGAGCTGCGTCGCCCGCACAGCCCGATCATCCGCAGCAGCCCGCCATTGCGACGGGTACGCGGGCGCGAACACAACCACAGCACTGCTGTAAAAGGTCTGTGCCCATTGACGCATCATTCATTGCGGCGGCATCAATCGAAGTGGCCGGATTGCCCACTGCCGCACATACTTGATGAAAAACCGAACTGCCAGGACCAAGCCCCAACGGGGGGATATCCAGGTAGCGTAGCCAGGCGGCCTGGGCCGCCTCCATATTGGAGAAGCCCTGGTCACTGAACTCCAGGGGGCCCCAGTCTCTCCAAATCAAAAGCGAGTCGCCGACAATCTCATCGATGAGGTCGACCACCCAATGAGAACGGGCGAGCCGGTCAGGGGGCCTGTCGCCAGCATATAGACAAGGATGTCCGTGTGCGTCCCGCTCAGGGCTGTACCGCTGGACGGTGCCATTTCGAAATGGTCCGAAAACATGTTGACGGAGCCCTCGGCGACGTCAGCGTCCGTGGGGATGACAAGCTCCATCGTGTTGTCCAACTCTAGGTCACCAGTGCCGAGCATGACGGCGTCCTCAGCGTCACGCGAATCGCGCGCAAGTTGACGCCTCACGATATTGGCCGCCTCTGGCGCTAGCACCGGGCCAGCAGGCGGCCGCCTCCGGCGGAGAGCAGCGGCGAAGACATCAGTGATGCTGCTGGGCCCACGCTGATGCTGCTCGGCGCACGCCTCCAGGAATAAGCACATCAAATTCCAGGCCTCGACCAGGCCATCATCCCACGCGGGTGCTGCTGCAGCTGGGCCGACACCATCTGGGACAGCAGCAGCCAAGCCGTCGGACGTAGGCGGAGGCGCGGCAGCCGCAGCCAACCCCTGAGGCCGGCACAGCACGCGCAGGCACGGGCTCGACCGTGCGGCGGAGGCGCCCAAGTCCATGGCAGTCACCCTGCAGCGTTGCAGCTTGCGGGCCTCCTCACGAGACAGCTGGCGCAGGCCACTGAGGAGGGCCTGGCCAGTCTCATGACAAACAACATCTTGCCATTGAAGACGATTTGGGAGATCCCGAGCGTCGTCACCACAATCAAAATCACTATCAGAAGTGATGCAAAGTATACGCGGGCCCGCTTCCATGGATGGCATGCATGAGCGAGTTCCAAACCACCGCGAGGGCGGCGGTGAACCCATCGATGATGGAGCCGATGAGGGAACACACGAACAGTTGATAGCGACACGCCGACTCCAACCAAAGATCCTCTTGCCCGTGGCGGGAGGAAGCATCAGGCATAAACACCAATCGGTGAGCACCTTCTGCTGAGACCCCTCGACGATCTCTTACGCGTGCTCGGCGAGTGCCCCGTCATTGTCGAAGAGTTATGTTTTTCCCATCCGACCTAAGGACCGCATCCCACAAATAATTTCGAGCACCCGAAAAAGTGTCAAAAGAGTGTCGAAACAGTGTCGAAACAGTGTCGGGCGAGTGTCTCCCAGGGCCCGACACGTGAAAACCCTTGAGTTTCGGTACTTTCTCTGGTGCTCGGAATTCTGTCTGGTGATCAAGGCTAAAGTAGGTTGGAACATCATAATCGAAAAGGGAGAACGCCCCCTGAAACTCGGCGGTCTGCTCCTCGGTGAGCAGCTGGTCCGCCATCGCTCTGAGGGCACCGGCTCGACCGTCACCTTCTGAGCGTCCGGAGGACGGCGCGGGCCCTGGCCTCTGGGAGGTCTGACCCGGGTACCATTTGAGCCATCAAGGTCACGGATCAAGACGCCGTGACCCCAGGACGGCCCATCCCCGAGGCATCTGACTAGCAAGAGCGTGCTAAACACTGGGCACGAGTCAGGTATTCGCAATCAAAAAAAAACTTGAGTCAAATTGTCTACGGAGGCCACTCCTCCTCCTCCTCCTCCTCCTCCTCCTCCTCCACCTTCTCCTCCTCCTCCTCGTCCTCCTCCTCCTCCTCTGCTTCCTCATCCTCATCCTCATCCTCATCCTCATCTCCGTCCTCCTTCTCCATTCTCCACGAGCACTGCGCCCATGCACCATACCATGTCTGGACACCCTATGTGCCCGCTCCAACGCGGTACGGTGCGTAATTTTGCGGCTCTGAGGGCTGAGGGCCGAACAAGCATGCACCGCACCGTTCCTGGGTAGAGCATCGAAGACGCCTCGGGAGACGCCAACGCTGCTCGGTGCACCCTCCTCCCCCTCCCCCTCATTCTCTACATTATCAACCTTCTCACGGTCTTTCTCCTGCTCCTGCTCCTCCTCCTCCTCCTCCTCCTCCCTCCTCCTCCTCCTCCTCCTCCTCCTCCTCCTCCTCATCATCATCATCATCATCATCATCATCATCATCATCATCATCATCATCATCATCATCATCATCATCATCATCATCATCATCATCATCTTCCATCCTTCTCACCACGTGCACCTCAGCAGGGGCAGGGGCAGGAGGAGAGGGCTGCGTTGGCAGACAGGGGGAACGCGACAAGAAGGGGGGCGGGTGCAACATAAGATGGGAGGCAAACCGTGAAAGGCCTACATGGAAACAACTAACAGCGCCAAACAGTCGGACCTGGGCCATAATAATTTCCTCCGAGAACATGAGACCCGCCGTCGGCCGAATCAGACAGACCATCCAAGCGTACCCTCCCCAAAATGCAGAAGATCATCCAACACTCACGAAGAACACTATGGTACCCTCCCCGAGCCAACCTAGATCTCATACCCGGTCCGACCGTACTCAAGCTGGGCTAAGGGAGGTAAAACCCAAGGTTGAGCCCGATAAAACGAAATTCATCGAAGCAGGGCAACGTGAGACAACGGCAACTCAAAATCGGTCTCCGAACCCCTCGCGGAGTCCAAGCGCACCAATTTCCCGCGCTGCGTCCAGCCGTGGCGGCGAGGGGGCCCTTCGAAGGCCGACTGCTTCGATCTCAACGGGCCCTCCTGTGGATTCGAACGGGATCACGCGGGATCAAGCCAAACGAAGCCGATTCTCCACCACGGATGCGGCTGGAGCTAGGACAGAATAACATCCTTCAAGAACATGAGGCCCACCGCCGGCCCAAACGCCCCAAACCATAAGATCACTCGAGGGTACCCCCCTCCAGGATGCACAAGAACACCCAACAAACACCGAGAACATTTCGGGAACCCTCCCCGAACCCACCTCGATCTCATACCTCAGTCCGACCGTATGCCAGCGCTGGCGGCGAGCCTGGCCCTCCCAGCAGCTGCACTCTTAAAGCGAGGGAGGCAGCGAGTGCAGGTCGCCTGCCGGTCGAGTGCCCCCACCACCACTTGCCGCCCCCGATCTCGTCGGACGGAGCCTCCTGGGGGGGCTGACGGGGCCCAGGGACACACCATATTTTCCATGTTGTCTGCAGAGTCGTCTTCCCCTCCACTTTCTATATCTTCCATATATGCATTGGGACTCGATGGCTATTTGTGTCTGTCTCTATCCCCTCCTGAGAGGTGACAGACGAGAGGCTCAGTCCCGAATGCGAAGCCAGAATAGCCTCCGCACAGGGGATCGTTACTCAGGGATCTCAGCAGGCCTTGGATATGGATACTCTCTTGCACATGGTGTCTAGAGCTCCGACCACTTTATTTCGGCACGGTACCCCCTCCATCACCCACCCATTCCACCAGCCAGCGCGCCCCAAGCGCGCCCCCATCTCCCCCACCCCATCCCCCCACCCACCAGCCGGCGCGCCCCCTCCGCCCCGACCCTTGTATGCCCCCCCCCCCCCATCCCACGCGCCCCCTCCGCATCCCCCCCACCCAGCAGCCAGCGCGCCCCACCCGCCCCGACCCCTTTATTTCGGCACGCCCCCCCCTCCCCCACCCACCCAGACCACCACCCCCCCACCCACCACCAGCCAGCGCGACCCCTCCGCCCCGACCCTCGTATTTCGGCACGGCCCCTCCTCCCATCCCGCGCGCCCCCTCCGCATCCTCCCCACCCACCTGCCAGCGCGGCCCTTGCGTCCCGACTCTTTTATTTCGGCGGCACGCCCCCCCCCCCACCCATCCCGCGCGCCCCCTCCGCATCCCCCCCACCCACCTGCCAGCGCGCCCCCTCCGCCCCGACTCTTTCACTTCGGCGTGGCACCCACCCTCCCATCCCACGCGCCCCCGTGAAAGCATTGATGGCTGACTCCCTGGTTTGCTCAGGCTTATCCCAAGCCTCGATTCGACGGCTGCCCCCTCTTTATTCGACTGCTCCTTCACTTCCAAGATCAAGGCAACTTACCTGGACAACTTGCTGGCGGGTTAAACTAGCAACAGGCCCCCAGCGAGGCATTCTATGGTCTATGGTGTGGCCAAGCTGGGTGGATCATGCACCCATTGGATAAGAATGCAAAGCCGAATGCATGAGACAGCCAACATGAATATCGTATGCGTGCGTGTATATTGCGTGGCCGCTGCGTTACTGCGATCTGCGTCTTTACTGCGCACGTGCCGCGTAGCAGTGATGACATTGTGAGCGGTGGGTAAACGCCCGCTGGCATGGAGATACCCCTCAGGAGTGTATACAGCACCTGGGATGTACTTGTGGCAGGTCTCAGACAACGTGAGGATCGACGCTGAAATTCTGTTGACGATCCACGATGGAAATATGGGCTACAAGTGAGGTAACGTGACAACATCCAGAACTGTGAATGAAAGCAAGGCCGCCGGAAATGTACTTGTCTCAGGGCCCGGATTAGGAGGAGGCAGAGAAAGAAAGGGGCAGTGCGAACCCCTGCAAGCTGGGCGCATGCTTCCCGTCGTTTAGAGTCCAGCATCTCCAGTGTCGGGCCGCGCCCTAAGAGCCGCATGCCACGCACGGAAGTAGGGGCTGGCCTCGAGGCCACAACGAATGCAACTGCGAGACAACCATAGGCCCGAAACAAGGCCCCTGGGAGAAACGGACCCTGCGCCCATGGGCACTCCAGGACCGGAATCCCACCAGCCCTGTTTAGAGAGTTTCCTCTTCTACCCCTCCTTTTTCCCCTTCGGGGAGGGGTTTACCCCTCCCCCTACCCCGCGAGTCGTCGGAGCGTCCAAGACGGCCTCGGCGAGGAAGCCAAAATCATTGATTTTACTATGATTTTGGCCCCATGTTGGCCTCCTGGGGGGGACCCTAATTGATGCTCCCCTCTTGTTTGATCGATCTCCTCCAAGATGGCCCCAAGAAGCGCCCGGGAGGCCCCAAGAGGTTCCAAGATGGCCCCAAGATGGCCCCAAAAGGCCCCCAAGAGGCCCCCAGGAGGCCCCCCCAGCGAGGAAGCCAAAATCATTTGTTTGGCCTCCTGGGGGGGGGGCCCTAATGGACGCTCCCCTCTTGGTTGATCGATCTCCTCCAATATGGCCCCAAGAAGCGCCCAGGAGGCCCCAAGAGGTCCCAAGATGGCCCCAAGATGGCCCCGAGAGGCCCCCAAGAGGCGCCCAGGAGGCCCCCAAGAGACCCCCAAGAGGCCCCAAGAGACCCCCCAGAGGCACCCAAGATGCTCCAAGAGGCCTCGGCGAGAATGCAACATCATCGGTTTCACGAAGGTTTTAGCGACATGTTGGCCTCTTGGGGGGGAGCACTGCTTAAGATGACTCCAAGAGCGCCTGGAGGAGCCCAAGATGACCTCCAAGATGGCTCAAGATATCCCAAGATGTCTCATAATGGCTTCCTCTGTGTGCTGCCCAATTCCCTGATCCAGGCAATTCCTCTGGGCATCGTTTCTGGATGGGCTGGTGGGGATTCTGTTTGGTCAAAAGGCTCGCGAGGCGGGTCGAAAGCCGTCCGAGCACTAGTCGGGCCGCGACTAGGCAGCAGGAGACGAACGGCAAGCGAAGCGAGCGAGCGGGCAACCACTCAGAAGGAGAGCCAGATCCGATACTCCCAAACCCGGTGGCGTCGGAAATCCCTGTGGCGACCAGCAAGTAGGCGCAGCCAAAATGGCGCGGCGGCGCGACCAGCTGGTGGGGATTCGCGAAGCGTCAACAATTTGTCATATCCCGCGGCGTTGTCCCGGGCCACGGCGAAGAGGCCTTCAGGAGACCCGCTTTCCCCAAGACCCGCCCGTCCCTCGTGGCGGCTACGAAGCCGTCGCAGGGCAACTCTGGTGCCGCTCTGGTGGCAAGGGAGGCAACAAGATGAAAGCTGGCCACCCGGGCTGAGGGTCACTCCTACGTGTAGCCGACAGAGGCCATGCGCCAGACAGTCCCAATTATCGTTCTACTGGACAGCCAGATCTCCCCCAGGCCGACTGGGCTGCAACTTATGCTCTATGTCCGCCTCCCCCCATGTGTCCCGAACATCAATCCGCCTGGGCCTTCTCGCGACTAAATGCCCAGCATCATCAAGAGGATTCAAGTATTCGTCTCTGCAACATTGGTTCACATCTGTCAAAGCTGTTCCGAATTATCCGTACACCCATGCCTATTTTCGCCCGCTGACACAGGCCGAAGGGAGGTGTACTCACGGGACGCCACTCGCCTCCTCCCGAGTGGCACCACAACAATGAGAGAAAGAATGGAAAAACAACTCCTTTGTCTTGTCATCCCTGCGAATAATCACGCCAATCTCGTCCACGAGACACCGCAACTGCTCCGAGGTGGGTTCCTGGCGACGGCCGGAAGCTGTGGAACTAACAGCGTCCCCCATACATCCAGACAGCTCCCGGCTCTGCAGCTCTTTGGGCTGACGGCGCCACCTCGGAATCCCTCCACGCTTTGCGCATCAGCAGGCAGCTCGCGCAACCCTGAAGACAATCTCAGAAGAGCGACGCAATGTCGGGGAGACTTGGTCCTGGGCTGGGTGGCGTTTGGAATGCGACCAAGCCATTACATTATTTTGCTTCGAGCGATCCCCACGGAAACCTTCGGTGTTCGGTCCCAACGGTGCGCCTACTGGAAGGATGTGCGCAATGCCCGGCGTTGCTGTATTCAAAAGCGTAGGACCGTATTCCATGGAGTAACCATCTAACATGTTATGCTCGATTATGTCTGTTGCTTTATGTTCTCGACGGGCAGGCGTGACGTCGTGACGCGTGGGCGACACCGTCGAGTTGTGGCTTCTGTGTACGCGATGGTGTGCTAAAGTGTGTGTGTGTGGTGGGATTATGCCCCGATGTAGAATGTGACGCTGTGTTCTCTGATGTTATGATATCGACGGGCCGGCGTGACGTCGTGACGCCTGTCACGCTAGATACATCGTCGTATCGTCAATTGTTGTGACTCTTGATTCCTGTGGCGACGCTGCCCAAAATGCACACACGGTGTATTATGTTACGATCTCCCTTTGCCCTTCCGTTATTTCAGTCGTGAAAATATGCTCTGTCATGCACGCTTTGCCTCAGTATGCCGTGGTACGTTATGGTATAATCTGCCCTTTGGCACCGGGTTAGAGCATGATCTGTTCTCCCAACTTATGTCATAATGTGATCTGTTCCATGATGATATTGCCGGCTCGGCTCAATATAGTTAATTCTGATATATGTTAAAATGTGATGCTCTGTCCTGTTCTGTCGTGGTACTCCTCTCCTCCACTGCAATACTGCCGTTTCTGTATTCAGAAACGGTTCAACCATTCTCCATGTAGTAACGATCTTTCAGGTTATGCTCTAGTATCTCATCTTCTGTAGTCGACGGGCAAGCGTGACGTCGTGACGCCTGTGACGTTAGATAGGTCGTCTGTTGTGATGCCCTCTACACCTATATGTTTCTCTTCTGGTTGAATAGACTGTGGTATGCTCATATTTGTCACTATGGTATTGCATGATGTGCTGACGTATTATGTTATTATATGCTCTGTTCCGTGATGATGCTGACGGCTCGGCTCAGGTCTGTATGTTATGATCTGCTCTGCTAGTGTGCTTCGCAATGCTCTGGTGCTGGTGTACGATATGTCAGGTGATGATGTGTCATGATATGATGTGTCCTGCCATAGTGTATGATGTCATGCTCCGTTGTATTATGTTTTGTTGTGTGTATGTCGTCTTCTGTTATGTCATGCTATGCTATGCTGCTATGGTATGTGATGCTGTGTTTGTGGGCGGCTCGCCACAGTATAATATAGTATGACCTGCCATGCTAGTATGTGGCGATATCCTAGATTGTTGTGTTATGGTTTGTTCTGCGATGAAATGCAATGTTGTGGGATGTTCTGCCACGGTGTATGATGTGCTTCTTGGTTATGCTATGGTATGTTGTGTTATGTCGCCTTCTGTTCTACCGTGCTATGATATGATGTGTTATGTGATGCTCTATCATAATCGTTGTTGACATGATATTGCTATGTGATGCTCTGTCATATTATGGCATGCTCGTGGTATGTGTTGCTATACTATGGTGTGACATGTTGTGTTATGACAAGTTCACCGCTATGCTCTGCTGTCGTCGTATGATATGGTTTGTGACGCTGTCGTATGATATGGTTTGTGACGTATGTTATGCCAATGCGTCTTATAGTATGCTCGGTTATGTTATGGTACGCTGTGATATGTCGTTATATGTTCTGTAATACTATGATCTGGTATATTATGTGATATGATGGTACCATCTATTATGTCATGATGTTGATATGTTATGTTATGCCTTGCCATGTCATGCTCTTGCTCTGTTCTGGCATGTTCTGTTGTGCCATATTGTGTTCTGTCGTGTTTGTCGAGGGTGCGAGGCGGGATACCCGGGATTCTCGGGACAACATATTTTTTTCTGACGCGTAATCGCGAGGCTCGGATTCCGTCCAACATCCGCGACGCCCACAGAAAGCGAAGCGGCCCCTGCTCCAGGCGGCAAATGAGCGCCCCCCGATCCAGCGCTCCGACACTGGGCGGAACAGGGGGGAGGCGGGTATCTGGCTCCGGACCTCTGCTTAGTGTGGCTGTTTGCGACAGTGCGTCCTACGGAGGAGACTCCACCTGCTCGAAACAGGCGCCAAGAACATCCAAAATCTACTGAACGGGGGAGGGGAGGGGGGGTGCGAGGGCCCGCACCGATCGACAAAATACTGAATAAAAACAAAAGAACAACGCCCACAGAAAGTGAAGCGGCCTTTGCTCCAGGCGGCGTGGATGTCATGCACCCTGTCCCCTTTGGCGAAAGCTGGAGGAAGCAAGCGTCGAGGGCGCTCGGTCAATTCAAGCCTGCACCAGAGGTCATCATTGATTGGCGCTAGCAGCATGGTCAGGGAAGAGGAGCAAGAGGAAAAAGGAGGCAGGAGAAAAGGTGGAGACGAGAGAATAACGCCGATGACCTGTCGTGCAACTGACTTATCTGAGCACTGGCCAATATTGGGCCCTTCAAATTTTAGACAAGCGTCGCACCTGGCTTGAAGTGCTTGCCAACTCGGACGGCAATGAAATCATATATCTGCCGATACCTGGCCTGCCTGTCCTCAGTGGGACCTTTACTATCCCTCCCCCTCTAGATGCGGATTCATGATGGTGATGCTAGTGGTGATGACGTCAGTGCTGATGTGTTGTTTCTTTTCTCGGCAAAAGGGGTCTTTGCTTCTGCCTGTCACATTCTGCTACGTCTAAAGGCAGCTTCAACACGCCACGCCACCGGCGGACAGATCCTGCCCCCCTGTGGACTGCAGGGGCACAAACAAGTGTCACGGACTCGGTGCGCGGGCGATTTTCTGCCACTGCTCGGGAGAACACTCCCAACAAAACGTGGCTCTTTTCCCGCCGCGAGGGATGCAGAGAAGCGGAGATGCAGTAGGCTGCGACCACAGCTACCCGAGCCTGGCTCGAAAGAGGCAGCCGCGCGAGGAGGAGGAGGAGGACGAGGAGGAGGGGAGGAGGAGGGAGAGGCGGAGGAGGGAGCGAGAAAGACATCGGAAGCGGCGCTCGAGCCAACCTACGATAGGCGAGCCGTGGCGCGCGTCCGGGGGCCAGGAAAACAGCAAAGATGCAGAATTCGGTATCCCTTATTACGCAGAAGCCATCAAATGTGTTAATCATGTTTTCCTCGAGCAGCGAATACGTACCCGCATCGAAGATGCCATCACGGCGGCGTTCACAAAACAACCATGCAAGTGGTGAGCACGGCACACGCCACTGATGCCGATGCAAACCGCCAATTACGCCCAACGGCTCGTAGGGAATTGCGGTCTTCAGTCAGGATGCATGCGACCTCAAGGGCCAGCGCATGTGCGTCAGGTGTTCATTCCACCCAAGATATCATTTGGAGGAATTTGAGCGGAACTCACGTCATCCTGACCCCTGGCGCGCGGGAAGGTCAGGCCCCACCGCGCCCCCAAGGATAACCCACGATCATTCTTCTATCGCCCAGAAACGCACGCCCCTACTTCTATATACAGAAACTCCCGATCAACCGCAGATCGGCTGGCTAGTAATGATTCTAACGATGCTTGCCTGCACCACTTTGATCAGGAAGCTTGAGCAGGCAGCGAGCGCGTCATATCATAGTGACCGATGTCTTCAATGGCACCAATGCACCATACGCCTTCAATGACAGCGACCGCGGCTGAAGGTAAAAGCATGTTCGTAATGCGGCATTTGCTACAAACTCAGTTGTTATTCGAGTACCCAACAGCTCTATGCCAATCGTTCGCTCTCTGAGGTAAAACGACAACTGACGGAAGGCCGTCGGTTCCGAATCATGTCTCAATTCCTGTTCCACCATTACATGGAGCAATTCTGCCGTACGATTCTTAGAGCCAGGCCGCTTGTTACTACACTTCTCTTTGATGAGCCCCACACGTAATAGAATAACACAGCCGCAAATTGCTGCCAACACACCAAAACATATTGCGCACGTTCTGGACATTTCCCCTGAGTGGGCGATTCCAACAAAGCCGAATCCAATTGCGAGCGAGAAGAGCATGGCGACGCGAAATATGATCAAACGCCCCAGACACTTCCAATCGAAGGTGTCCGCTACCAAAAAAACGGTCGCCCTCACTAAGTCCAGCACCTTTTGCCACTGGTTTGGCGTTGTACGCATGTCGGCCACATGCTTAACGACCCCGTCGACAATTCTACGCACGGCTATTATACCGATTTCTTCGACCATGGAAGGTACAGTGAAGAGCATGCCGATGGACCAAGTGAAGACGCTGAATGTAGTCCAAAATCCAATGTGCATTTGCCTCGCAAAGCCGTCCCCATACAGCAAGGGCAACCAAACTAACACTGGCGCAACCATACCCGATAGAAGAGCAACTGGCCAAAGGACATAGGAGAAGAACATGTATGCACGGCCGAATCTCATATTCAGATCGTAGCAGTTCGCAACGCTCAGCGTCCGCTCCGAATGAACGCTGGTAGCGCTACACCTCGCCAGATTGGGGAGAATCACGCCAAGCGCTAAGTAAATGAACCCCGCAACCCAATTCTGAAACCACTCCAGAAATTCCATTATGACTTCGAAAACTGGCCGCGGGAACATACTTATCAGGTTCCAGCGCGGCGGAACGAGCAGTCCATGGATCACCAAGGATCCTGAGCTCATACTGCTCAACGCTGCAACAAAGAATCGACCATCATCGCTGAAGAGGAACGAAGTACTATTCAGCTCCACCAGCATCGTGACCTTGAATACGTTGAACACGTCGAGGCCGTTAAGCATGCGTACGCGTGTCCCCTCATGTGTACATATCGAGAAATCGTCGCCTGGTCCGTCGGAGCTTGAACCTTGCTCTGCATGCAATGCTTTGGGTGAGACCGATGATTCACCGGTCTGCATGCAATCGAAACATGTTTGTGATCCACTGAAGGTCACCCTCTGATGTCGGTCCGAATCAATTCTTGTCAGATAGGATGAGATTCGCGCGGGGTCCGCCGAATTCGACTTTTCCCACCACACCCACGTTACTTCAGGCAGACTTCAGCTTTGCCACCCCAGGGAGGGGGCGAGAGTAAATTCGCCGACTGTGTCCCCGTGGAAGACTTCAGCCAAAATGGAATGGCTTGAGCCAAAAAGGCTACGGAGGGGGATTCTGGGGACAACTCGGGGTCTGACGGCCGCGGTATGCAAGGGGTGTTCTGTCGTGGTTGTCGAGAGCGCGAGGAGGGATAACCGGGACACTCGGGACAACTTGGGGTCTGGCGGCCGCGGTATGCAAGGGGTGTTCTGTCGTGGTTGTCGAGGGCGCGAGGAGGGATAACCGGGACACTCGGGACAACTTGGGGTCTGGCGGCCGCGGTATGCAAGGTGTGTTCTGTCGTGTTTGTCGAGGGCGCGAGGCGGGATAACCGGGACACTCGGGACAACTTGGGGTCTGGCGGCCGCGGTATGCAGGGTGTGTTCTGTCGTGGTTGTCGAGGGCGCGAGGAGGGATAACCGGGACACTCGGGACAACTTGGGGTCTGGCGGCCGCGGTATGCAGGGTGTGTTCTGTCGTGTTTGTCGAGGGCGCGAGGCGGGATAACAGGGACACTCGGGACAACTTGGGGTCTGGCGGCCGCGGTATGCAGGGTGTGTTCTGTCGTGTTTGTCGACTTGGCGTCTGGCGGCCGAGGTATGCAGGGTGTGTTCTGTCGTGTTTGTCCAAGGCGCGAGGCGGAACAACCGGGATACTCGGGACAACTTGGGGTCTAGCGGCCGCGGTATGCAGGGTGTGACTGGCCGTGGGGTCTTTTCTTGAAATCTAACGACCCCAACCTGTCCGGTGGGGAACAATCAAGTGGCCAAGGACGATGCTTTAACTACGTGTTGCTTGTCGGAATCGCCGGCTGCGGACTGGCAGCCTCGACCGCGGCGACGTCGAAGACAAATGGGGAATAGGTTCGTTGATCGTCCACTTCACAATTGGGCGCCACGACCCCCCCCAGCCGCCATGTCTGAACAGCTTGGTCGTATTACCACTTGCTATTGCCTGCACGGAGCTTGGGTGGGGCCTGGGGGAAAGTGAAAAGAAGAGGAAAGCCTTCTCGGGAGGTTCGGAGGACCCTCGGCCTTCTGAGAAGTTTTCTGAGCTTTCCCCGAAGACACAGAAAGCTTCTCAGAAGACGCGAGGGCTTCTGACAAACCCACCGCCTTCTGAAAAGGCATTATCCTTTTTCCCATATCGCTCGGCGCCGGGCTTGGTGGTGGAAGTAGATCCGAACACACGTCGCACTTGCTTCGAGTGTGCGTCCTGCCTGCGCGATCACTGGGGGGGGCTAGAACGATCTCGATGACACTCCGCCGAGGGGAAATCATCAACGTGTCACTGTTGAAGAACAGCCAGGCCTGCGGACACACACGCAAGAATGATACACTGACGGGCTGCCAATGGCGGCGTGTCATTGATCAGGATCGCACTAACCTGGGTCAACACGAACTGTTCGGCCAAGACCCCGTCGCGAAGCCCAGCCATCTGCTTACAGCGGATGGCGGAAAGAGGGGAATCGGCCCCACATGGCTCCAAACACCCGGTCAGCCAAACGGGGTCGGCTGACCCCCGAATTGATACAGTTCGAATATCTCGCGAGGACGGGCGGTAAGCGCAAGGGCCTTGGACGCCGAAGTTGGCAATTTGTGGGCGGCGGACTGCCAACACCCTGAAGAGCAGGCCAATGGAGGCGGCGAGCGAGGGGGGGAAGTGAGAAGAAGGAGGCCTCCTCAAAAGGCGGCGGGGCTTTTCAGAAGCCCTCGCTTCTGCTGGGAAAGTTTCTGTGTCCTCGGGGAAGGCTTCAAAAACTTATCAGAAGGCCGGGGGAGCCTTCTGAGAAGGCCCGCTCCTTTTCCCCCCCTCGCTCGCCGCCGACAATGAAAACCGCGAAGGACGGGCAGCAAAGGCAAAGACGCAAGGGCACCCTAAGGACAACCGTGCGTCTTTCCTGTGAATTTACACTGTACTCTTCCCCCCTCCCGAGATCACGGCGTGACGGAGGGACGGACCCATCCACACTGATGTCCTCACGATCTGGCTACCGAGGCACGATCCATTGGATACGCGATCCCACGGATATTGTCAGACGTAGGACAGAAGAACATCCTCCAAGAACGATACCCTCCGCGGGACAAAACACACAGAACATCCAAGGGTACCCTCCCCAGAACGCACACGAGCATCCAGCCAACGCGAAGAACAGTAGGGTACCCTCGAGACCAAAACCTCAAAGGACCGCCCGGGCCTTCCGCAACATGCAGGGGGATGTCCAGATGTCCGTCAAACCTTCTGCAACATGGGTGGCTCCCCAACGTCGGAAACGGTTCGCCAGGCCTTCCGCAACATGGTGACCCCCCAACGCAAAGGGATGTCTGGATGTCCGCCCGGCCTTCTGCAACATGGTGGCCCCCAAACGTAGGAAGCTTTTCGCCAGGCCTTTCGCAACATGGTGTCGTCCCAACATAGAAGGGCTGTCGTACGGGGGCTGTCCGCCAGGCCTTCCGCAGCATGGCGGCTCCCCAACGTAGGGGGCTGGCCGCCTACGTCGTTTAGTGTTTAGGACTTACGGTTTAGAATCTTAGGGCCTTAGGGCACTAGGGAATAGGGGTGCGAGGGTCTGAGGGTCTGTGGGTCTTGGGGTCTTAGGGTCTGAGGACCTGAGGGTCTGAGGGTCTTGTGGTCTCAGTATCTGCAGAACTTTGCGTCTTTGGGTCTTTGGGTCTCTGTGTCTTTGGGTCTTCGGGTCTTCGGGTCTTAGGGACTGAGGGTCTGAAGGTCTCAGTATCTCAGGGTCTGAGTGTCTGAGTGCCTGAGGGTCTGAGGGTCTGAGGTCTGAGGGTCTGAAGGTCTGACGGTCTTAGTGTCTCAGGGTCGTAGGGTCTTCGGGTCCCAGGCCAAAGGGCCCACGGATCCAAGAGGCCAAGAGTCCTAGTGTCCTAAAAGGCCAGGGTCATAGGGTCCCGGGGTCCTACGGCTTTGGAACATTAGGGTCTTAGGGTCTTAAGGTTTTCGGGTCTTCGGGTCTGGTGGCCTGAGAGTCTGAGGGTCTTAGGGTCTCAGGGCCTTACGGTCTTAGGGTCGTAGGGTATTCAATATGATGGCCTGAGGGTCTCAGGGTTTCGGGGTCTAAGTGCCTGAAACTCTTAGGGTCTTAGGGTCTGAGGATCTCAGGGTCTTCGGGTTTTCGTGTCCTCGGGTCTGAGGGTTCGAGGGTCTGAGGGCCTGAAGGCCTGAGGACCTGAGGGCCTCAGCATCTTAGGTTCTTAGGTTCTTAAGTTCTGAAGGTCCTAGGGTCTTCGGGTCTTCGGGCCTTCGGGCCTTCGGGTCTTCGGGTCTTCGGGTCTTCGGGTCTTCGGGTCTTCGGGTCCTCGGAGCTTCGGGTCTTCGGGTCTTAGGGTCTTCGGGTCCTGGGGCCTTAGAGTCCTAGGGTGGGGCCTCAGGGTCTTAGGGTCCTAAGGACTTCGGGTCTTCGGGTCTTCGGGTCCTAGGGTCTTCGGGGCGCAGAGCTGGTGGGTCGTGGGGTCATAGGGTCGTAAGACCTTAGGGTCTCAGGGCCTTAAGGACTAAGGCTTTACCCCTGCGCAGTGGCCCCGACCCTACCCCAAGGCGGCCCCCGAGGTCGGGTGGATCCTGGCGACGAGGATGTGTCGCTCTTGGCCCTGGCCCTCTCGGCTGGGTTGGCGCACTGCGAAGGAGGGGGCAGCGTGCCAGTGCACATTCAGGAAGCGTCCCTGCCTGCGCACGCACGCGCCGCCCCTCCTGCACACCGCAAACGGGGGCCTCTGAGGAACTCGTGCCCCCTCTCCTGCGAAACCTCGTCCGCAGGCTCGCCTCGGCTCGCACGATTCCCCCCGCCTCCCACCCCCACGCGCCTCGCGTCGCCCCTATCCCCAGCCATGGCGGCAGCAGCGGGCGCTCGGGCGTGCTGGCCCCGCATCTGCGGGCCTCGGCAAAAGCTGGCGCCATCGCGGGGGCCAGGACCGCGGCAGGCACTGCCAGCGGCAGGGCGTCGGCGCCACGCTCCGCGGGGGGTCGGGCTCGCGTTCGCATCGCACGGTCCCCCCCCCCGCCTCCCTCCACCTCGCGACTCGGCCCTCCCTCACTCGCTCTCACCTCACCCCGCGCCTCCTGCTCCTCCGAGGGGGCCTCCAGTTATCCCCCAGGGCCCGGGCCGGTGGGAGTGGGCGAACTGAGCGGGGGCCCTCGGGCAGAGGCCAGGAGTCGGGCTAGCACGACGCTCTGCATCGCTAGATGCTGCTGAGGTTCCCAAAGCTTGTGTTGACGAAGGGGTTCCCACAGCTTGCGTCGATGATGAGGTTCCCACGGCTCTCAGCTCTCTGCGTGGGGAACTGCTGCTATCTATCTTCACGCGTTCCTTCGCCACATTGCGAAGCCTCGGCATCTTCGCGACTCGCCGTCGCAGCACATGCTGCGGGTGCCGCGATGCCCTTTGCCAGCATGGGAGTTGCAGGCAGACAGGCTCGCAGGGCTCGGGACATCGCGAGTGGGGCCGGGGCTGGCCAACACAGCAGCTGCCCTCGCACGAGAGGTAACTGTCGGCCGACAGGGATGACGCAGGAGGCCGTGAATCGTCTCCTCAATGAAGGCCGCTCGGTTACAGAGCCGACAACGCAAACCATGGCGATCAGGCACCAAATCGTGAGACACAATGGACAGGGCAAGTGGCCTAGGCGGGGGCCTGGGGGCACGGGGCTCCTCCTCCGAAGGCGACCACCTGTCCGGGCTAAGCACCCGCTTGCCTGCCCAGGCAACACATCTAGTTCGACTGACAACTTCTGAAAGGCGCAGCTCCACCCTTTTACCGAAGCTGGGGCTGAAAGTGACAACATGCAACGCCACCGTGGCAAAGAAATCGGCCCAAACATTACCCACCCAAAGGTTCAGCCCCATCCCGTGCTCGATATCCACATCAACGGTTTTGTGAGACGGGGTCCAAGCGAAGCGGGGTCGGGGGCGGGCCTGCCGTTCAACCGTGGCTCGTATGGCTCGCGAAATCTCGGCGTGGCGAGCGGCGGCCTTCGCCTCGCTCTCACTCCATCGCTCATCCTCTTGCACAAAGATCGCAGGCGAGGCATCGACGGCTTGGAATCCAGCAAAACGGGCTGCTCTGGGGACCGACTGGATCCATGGGAGGCTTCCAAATCTGGCCTTGGATGGGCGGCCCTCAGAATCAAGCTGCACCATCGCCCAAGCACGCCTAACTACCTCAAGGGACTCCATACTTTGGCCAGCCTAATCCGTGTAGGCCGTGCCCGCCCAAGGGATCTCAGGGTCTGGGGTCTCCCCATTCAAACCACTACTCGGGTGTCAGCTCAGGCCTCTCTGGTGCGAGTGTGTGTGGGTATGTGTGTGTGCGTGTGCGTGTTTGCGTGCGTGCGTGCGTGTGTGAGTGTGTGTGTGTGCGTGTGCGTGTGCGTGTGCGTGTGCGTGTGCGTGTGCGTGCGCGTGTGTGTGTGTGTGTTTGTGTGTGTGCGCGCGCGTGTACGTGTGCGTGTGCGTGTGCATGTGTGCGTGTGCGTGTGCGTGTGCGTGTGCGTGTGCGTGTGCGTGTGCGTGTGCGTGTGCGTGTGCGTGTGCGTGTGCGTGTGTGTGTGTGTGTGTGTGTGTGTGTGCGTGAGTGCGTGTTTGTGTGCGTGCGTGCGTGCGCGCGTGTGTGTGTGAATGTGTGTGTGCGTGCCTGTGCGTGTGCGTGTGCGTGTGCGTGTGCGTGTGTGTGTTGCGCGTGTGTGTGTGTGTTGCATGTGTGTGTGTGTGTGTGCGTGTGCGGGTGCGCGTGTGCGTGTGCGCGTGTGTGCGTGTGCACGTGTGTGCGTGTGGGCGTGTGCGCGTGTGCGCGTGTGCGCGTTCGCGTGCGCGTGTGCGTGTGTGCGTGCGTGTGTGCGTGTGTGCGTATGTGCGTGTGTGCGCGTGTACGTGTGTACGTGTGTGCGTGTGTGCGTGTGTGTGTGCGTGTGTGTGTGTGTGTCTGTGTGTGTGTGCGTGAGTGCGCGCGTGCGTGCGTGCGCGTGTGCGAGTCATTGTGCAGTTCCCCACTCCCCTCTGCAACACCAAGCGAAACTGACGCCCACGTGCCCCGCTTCATCCTTCGCTGCAGTGACGCCCCTCGGCCGCTGGAAGAGCAACAGGCGCCTTCACGTGTCGGACTAAACTTTGCTCTGCTGTGGTCTGGGCCGTCCTAAACCGACGGACTGGGCGGTGACCTCGGCATCCTCAAAACGTCCTCACGACACGGTCCGTCACCGCATTGTCTTGGGACCCTGAAGGCCCCAGTCGTCCGAGACCTCCTCGGAGATCGACCCAAGTCCCGACAGCGAGCGGTGACCCCGAAGCCCCACTGGCCCACCAAACAGTGTGGTCACTGCACTGGTGTGGGGGCCCCTGGAGAGAGGCCCGCCCAGAGTCCTGGCACCCCGCGTCGGCGGCGGCGGCCCGCGAGGCCGTGCTGGCGCCCTTGCCCGCGTTTGCGGAACCCGAGGCTGCACCAGCGCCCTTGCCCGCGTCCGCCGAGGCCGAGCCAACGCTGGCGCCCTTGTGTGGGCAACCACATGTGAACCCTACCGCTACAGGCTGGGCGTTGCTGACTTGGGGGGGGGCCCGGCGGGCCCCTTTTGGGCCCCAGGGGGGCCCTTCAGGACTCCTTGGGGGCACCAAAGGTGCACCTTCCTTCGCCCCCCTATTTACCACCCCTCCAGGTACGCAGCGCCCGATACAGGTCAGATTTACGAAACGCTGGCTGTGGCTGAGAATTCGAAGGATGTCTGCAGCCACGCGAACCCTGAGGGGGGTGTCCGATGCCCCCTCGTCGATTGGACCAGCAGCGGGAAGATTCGCATTTAGTCGCAGACCTCGCCCGCGTCGGTGGCCGCGACCTCCGAGGCCGCGCTGGCGACCTTGCCCGCATCCACGGACACCGAGGCAGCGCCGGCGCTGGCGCCCTTGCCCGCGCTGGCGGCCGCGACCGCAGAGGCTGCGCCGGCGCCCTTCTTGCCGGGTTCATCCGCGGCAGGACTGGCAGGCGGCGGGGAGGTGACTCCCAGAACCCCCTCGCGCCAGGAACAGCAGCTATCATGGCGGACATTCCTTCGCTCTGCGCTTCCGGCATGACCGGGGAGGTCGAGGCCTCCGTGGGCTGACGTTGCGATGAGAAAATCACGACGTCCGGGGTCTGGGCAGTGAGGGGCTTGGCGCGAGGCAGGGCCGCGACGGGCCGGGCGGGCGTGGTGTCGAGGACACGGCGGGTCACTCCCAGAGGCCGCCTGCGCGGCAGCGCTCCTGGCCTGACAAGGGCGACAAGAGCCAAGGTGAACGGGAATTCAGGTGCAAGCAGGCTCCAAGCAAATATGGCAAGCTTGTGTCGCGTCGACTTCGGCGTTGGTTCCTGACACCGCGGGGATTGTTCAATCTTGAACGATCGGTCGTTTCCGAAACGTCCGATCCTTCAACATCGATCGATTCTGGGCCCCCTGCGGCGTTCAACGTTGAACACCCGCGCCGGAGTCGCCGCTGGTCCACACGACGCGAACCTACCGTACACAAGGTACCACCAAGTTTAGTTCCAAACGCCTGTCACAAGAAAGCCGAGTACCACCCCGAGACGAGCGCAACAGCAGCCCGAGACAGCTCGAAACTTCAGTGAAGTACCTCAGCAGCCCCAACTGCAGGATCCATGACGCCGACGGGCGACCACCAAACCCCTCAGACGGGCACGACGCATCCCATCCCTCCAATTATCCTAGTGCGACCCTACCTAGGAGTTGGAGCCTCTAGGAAAGCAACAGTAGTAGGAGCGGTAAACGCCGTCCTGCTCCTTCTCCTCATCGTCGTAGTTGTAGCAGTAGCGGTAGTAGTAAATCGCCGAGACAGCAGCAAAAGCAAGCAGGCACGAAGATGAGGGCGGGGCTCTGGGGAGTTCTACATTGAGTACATATATATATAGCAGTGGATGATGTGCTGCGCTATGCTATGCTATGCTATGCTCTGCTCTGCTCTGCTCTGCTCTGCTACGCTATGCTATGCTATGCTATGCTATGCTGCGCAATGCTATGCTGGGCTAGACTAGGCTAGGTTATGCTATATTATGCTGCGCTATGCTATGCTATGCTGGGCTATGTATGATATGACGTGCTGCGCTATGCTATGCTACGCTATGCTATGCTCTGTTATGCTAAAGCTCAGCGAAGCTAAGATGAAGGTACGCTAAGCTAAGATAACCTGAGCGAAGATGAAGCTAAGTTAAGCTATTATGAAACAAATGAGCTAAGATGAGATAAGCAACGCTAAGCTAAAGGGACGCAGCTGGGGGAACCGCGGGGCGGATCCTGGGGGGACCGCCCGGGGCGCATTACACTGCCCGGCCCTTTAAGCCCATAGAGTAAGAACCCTTCTAGGCAGAGCCTAGGCAGGGAATAATTCAGGATGACGGTAAAAATGAAAAACGCCATGGGGAATCAAACATATGTTTCTGCCGCTGCAGTCCCACCAGCCCTTTGGGCTGAGGTGGTCTAGCGAAATGATCAGTCATTCCTCTTCCTTTTCGGGAAGGGTGCCATCCCCCTCCCACCCCCTGAGTTTTTCCCCAACTATCCTGTGGTGTTTGGGGTCCCCGCTTTGGAAAGACAGCGCCCCGCGTTCCTTCCTCCTTTTTTTCTCTTCCTCGTCCTCCTCCATCCTCCCCCTCTCTGCCTCTGCCCTCACCACTCAATTTGGCACACCCCTCACCCCGCGTCCCTGCTCACCTTCCCCCTCCCCCCTCCCTCCTCTTATTCGTGCCTCTGTCTCCCCCACCCAACACCGCGCTTCGTAGCCCAATAAGGGGCTCCACCTAAGGCCCCGGTGGCGGTGTCCACATGCGGCTCCCCCAACCAGCACAGCGCTTCGTGGCCCCATCAGGAGCTTCACCTAAGGCCACAGCGGCGGCGTTCACATGCGGCTCCCCCACCCAGCACATGGCTTCGCGGCCCCATAGGGAGCCCCACCAAAGGCCGCAGCGGCGATGTACACATGCGTCTCCCCCATCCACCACAGTGCGTCGCCTACCCAGCACAATGTTCCGTGGCCTCATAGGGAGCTCAGCACGAGAGAGCGCGTTTCACGGGTGCTTGCCTTGAAGACATTCGGCGGCGCGTTTCGAGCCGGGGGTGGGCCCCGTGCGGTGCACCGTTTGTGCGATTTGGCCAAGCGGTTTTCCGCGCGCGTGACGGCGCTCAGGGGTCTGAGGATAGGACGCGTCGCATCTTAACACGTGTGTCGCCCGCCCTCCTGTCCCTTCCTCCTCCCTCCCCCCTACATTCTACCGCCCTCCGTCCCCTCTCCCCCTCGTGTGTCCTCCACTACTGCCCAAAAAAACAATGCAAACGTAACGCATGTGCAACGCAATGCAAAATGCAAGCGCGATCCCTCGCGCGCAATAAATTGAGCGTTGCCGCGGTGAGTCGGCGGAACAACTGGAGCCTCCCAGCGCGAACAAAAGTGCAACCCACAAAGATGTTCAAATACGCTCATCGCGAATACATGTAACAATATCACTTGCGGAGGGAAACAGGCGTTGCAGGCTGCGGGCATCAGCTAATACTTCTGGCGCTTAGCTGGGACAACGGAGGACGTGCGCTTACGCTTGGTCCTCCTTGGGGCTTTCGCCATTCCTCAAATTTAACCGACTTGGGACGAATCAGAATACGCCACAAGCAACTCTGCAGATCTCTCATGAGCGGAAATTTGTAGTGAAAGCGAAAAAACAAGCGCACCGACTACTCCGAACCCAATAAAGCTTCATGTATTTGCTGTTTTTTAACCTCGGTTCCTCCTGGCCGCGCAACGCTGCGGTTCTTTCATGACCGGAAATCTGTTGCGAAAACCATGCAGGCGCCAACCATTTCGAAACTTCATAATTCAAGATTACTTCGTGCATTTGCTGGTTTTACCTCGGCTCCTCCTGGCCGTGAATCATGCCCCGCGCGCAACCCTGCTGATCTCCCAGAAATAGAAAACCGCTGGGAAACCAATGCGAACGCCAGCGTGCCAAACACCGCAAAATCGACATTACTTCGTGTAATTCTTGGTACAATGGAACGCGCGTCTGACGGCCAATCGCACAAGTCCAGGGACAGTCTGATTCGGGAAAACATGAAAACTGACAGGCTACACTCTCGCGCGCATGCGCGCCCGCTGCGTTCACCTTTGCAACTCACACATGTCCAGGGACAGGCTGCCGAGCGCCGCGCGACTCGTTTTACTGCATCCCGCGAGCCCGCTCTTCTGCGCCCTCGTCTCTACTGCCCGCCTCTCAAGATATCATCCAAAATGCGCCGGCACCGCCGGCGCCTACTACTCTCCGCGCGGTCAGCCTTCTCAGCCTCCTGGGGATCGGATATATAACCATGCGCGGTGGCATCCTCCATTTTCCTCCTCGACCCTTCCTCTCCTCTTCCGCCTTGCCCCCTCCCCCCTCATGTTCCCCCTTTCATCTCCCTCCTTTTTCCATTATCATCCCTGCGTGTGCCCCCGCGTTTTTTTTGACCGCTGCAATGGTTTTAACGTCCCAGCCATGTCCAGCTCGTTTATGGGCGCGCCCCGTTTCGCCAACAGCGCGGCCGCTTTGGTTGCCAAGCCAGCGGCCCGAATGCGGACGGATTCCTGCGCGTCGCGCCTCTTCTCCACGAGCTTCGCCTTGTCGTTCGCGGAGGGCTCGCCCCAGAGCGACTCGTGGGAGTCGACGGAGAGCCGCGCTTCCCTGTTGGATCTCGTCGCGCGCAGTCGCCGCTCCGTCTCGACCGCCCACTGGGCGACCGACGCCGTGAGAGCTGCTTCGTCAGGCGTTTCTTGAAGGGGGCCCCCCTGGTTTAAGGACGTCGCTGCCCACGTAAACGGACCCGCCGTCCTTGGCCGCAGGGCCCGCGTCGTCCACCTCGTGCTTGCGCCAGCGTTTCTCTCCGTGCAAGCAGGGCCCAGCCTTGTAGTGGAAGCGCGCAGGACGGTTTCCGCCGCCGTTGTCCGCGGCGCTGCCTGCCGACGCGTCGGC